>JAQPPZ010005258.1:0-38804 GCA_028583015.1 Wollemia nobilis
TAAAAATTATTGTCATAATTTTGTATATCGTAGACACCAAAACAGCACCAATCCGATTATGTGACTGCAAACACTGATCGCTTTGACAAACACAGCCCCCACGGCAGCCCTCAGAGGTTAAACAGTGGTCTTAACCACTTTCATAGCAATTTTTGTAAGGTCAAGAAGCAATTTGACACACTTGGACACTTTTCCCAATACTCGTCTCACCCCGAGACGAATTCAAAATAGAATCTGTCCCACCCCAGGACGAATTCTGAATCCGTTCCTGGGTGGGACGAATTCTAAGCTTAACGGGAAAAAAAATGCAAATGGCACCAAGTGGCAGCCCAGAACAGTCAGTTGATGACTCCTGCATTGCACACGTGTGTAGGTGGACAGAGGGGCCGTTAGAAGACTATTACAAAAGGCATTTATCAAAGCCCAAGTCAATGGAGGACTCCCCTCCCTCATGGGAAGACAAGACTGCCACATGGCGCCTATGACCAACACATGGCATTTCTGCTTCCCTCCCAAAAGAGACCCCATGGGTCTATAAAAGGTGGGACTTTCCTCACCCAAAATAGACAGGTTGAAGGAGTTTTCAAGCAACGAAGTGCTGTCGAGTTGAAGATCCACTTGCATCCCTTTTGGTTCACCTTCCCACATCCACCAATCTCTTTTGCAAGGGAGGTTGTTGGGTGGCCTTTGAAGCTCGAACCTGATCTAAATCCAACACATGGACACCCGAACCAACCAATTCGCCGACCCCCGATCCTAAAATGTTTTGGGCCCATCCCTAGTGGATTGGCGTCGGAATCAAGTGCCAACGGTGGGAGGCCCACTTGGGCACCCCCACACTTTCTAGGTTTTAGAGCATTCTAGATTACCTTTTCAGATTGCATTTTGTGTTATTAGGTTTGATTAACCCATAGCTGCAATTTTGTAACTTTTGGTCAGATTCTAGTATGTTTTGTGTTGCTTTGTTGTTTCACCGACTTGCGAGTGTCGAGGTCAAATTCCTGAGGGTGGAGGCCAAATTGGGAGAATCCGACCATCTGGGTTGTCCCAAAATGGTCCCAATTACATAACCCCCCTGGTTGTAGGCGTTTTACAGGTCTCGAGATCTGACATTGGAGCAGCAGCAGGTCGGTTTCCTCAACACAGAAGAATTCGTCCCACCCAGGGACGAATTGCAGTCAGAATTCGTCCTTCCCAAGGATGAATTCTAGTTGAATGTAGATTGGCCAGTTGTCTCAGTTGCAGTGGCCTTCTGGTAACTTTTCTTATCTTCTGTCAAGTTTTGAAGCCATTTGGACTCACTGTATTCACTGTTTCAGGCAAATGTTTACATGCATATTTCGTTAGTTTTAGAGAACAAACACTTTTCATTTGCGGTAGATGCTACTGACATCTTGGTTGTTTCTTTGTTCACAGGAGAAGTAGCGGAGGTTAAGAACTCATCGACATCAGCGATGGCATCATCTTAGCCCGCCCATTGCAATCGTGGGCACGCAGGAAGAGGAAGACTAGGTCACACGTTGTAATGAAGAAAAATTTAATGCTCCTAGCCCCCAAAAGGGGAGGAGACGTCTATGTAACCGAGGATAAGATATTTGAATAAAGAGGGCTATGATTTCTTTAAATATTTTCTTTCCTTTCCAAATTGTCTCTTTCCTTTGTTTTGGTGCATAAGGTTAAAGCGTTACATTTCGTCTTACATTGCATAATTAGTGTTTCCTTTGCCCAGAATCTCATACTTTCAGTGGTGATCACGGTGGGACCCTGTTCCCTGGTTTTTGAAATCACAGAAAACTGATCAAAGTTTTGTGTTTGTGCTTGACAGGTACATTTTTTTGTTGTAGACTGCTATTCATCTCTGATAGGGACGAATTCTTTTCTGCAATTCGTCTGACCCTGGGACGAATTCAAATTCGTCTCGCGGGAGGGACGAATTCGTTCCGCAATTCGCCTCCCAGAGGGACGAATTCCTGCCTACAGATTTTCAGAGCAGAAATTCAAAGACAACAGGAGCAGGCAGAGAAGAGGTAGGGATTTTCATGATCTCTGTTATATTTTTTGTTTCTATTTCTGTTCCTTTGATTGTTTTCATCTTGTCCTACATTGCATAATAAAAGTCATGTATGCTTGTTTCATTTTTGTTGAATAAAACGAATCCCAACACAAATCACGAAACAATTTTAAACCAAGGAGCTGGTCGTAAGACCCCAGCCCTTGATTAAGACCATTGGTGGATTTCATCACCACCTTGGGTTGATTTGCATCCATTTCCCGATTGTCAACTATTGTTAGGCGTAAATCCTGACGAAGATAGACCGAGTGTCACTGGGGTGATTCCCATGCGTGCGAGGATAAGTCTTCTATGGTAGGTGCCATTAACAGGACAATCCCCCTTCCGTACCGCCTATGTACCACGTACCTTCTGCTCTCACATACCTATAGTCTCCCTCTCGTAAGGGCGGGTATATAGAGAGGTTGGTATATCGGCCTGGTTGGTATATTGAAGGGGCTACCGTTTTGGGAGTTATATGAGCCGTCATAATGCATTTAAACGATCTTCAAAACCTACAAAAACAAAACAAAACACCAAAATGCACTAAAACAGTTTAGGGCACACCAATAATCCTTAAAAGAGATAATCACGGTTTTGTGAATGTGTGTGTTCATTTTCGCTTAGTGTAACAAAAAAAAAATCATAAACAAAAACATAAAAAATCTACGCATTTTGTCATTTTTTCCAAAAGCTCCAAGGATTCCCGTAATCGCTTGGTCACTCCAAAATTCCCCAAAGGTGTCCATGAACCCTTTGGTCAACCCAAAATCATCCCAAATGTGCCCATAAGTGATGCAAGACCATCCAACAAAGTATGGGAGATCTTATATTTTTCCCTAAATTTTAGTGCATCTTGCCGGGGCCATAACTTCTCAACCGTAGCTCCGATTGACTTGAAATTTTACAGGGAGTTAGGTGGGATAATTTTAAAGCTTTCATGAATAAAGGGATCTTAAGATCCACCCGATGGAAGATTGTTGGGTACCATGAACGAAGGCGAGGACAAGAATTACCATTTACTAGATCCAATCAAAAGACCCAATCCTTGTCGAATGGAATGAATTGGGTGGAGCTTGAATGTGCCAATGCTATATCCCTTTAACAAATTATGGAGATTGTATGGTCATGCTTAATTTTGAAATCACTTAAATTTTGTTTCATCCATAAAACTTGTGTGCAACAGGCAACTGCTCCAATATAATTTGCCTCTGCAATAAAGAGTTTCAAGAGGCTTCTATTTTTAAAAAATGCTCTTCTTTTTATTCACTTCAATGGTAAGCATGCTCTTCTCTTCATCATAAGAAAAATCCCTACCATTGAACAACTTTATAGTATGCCTAGTATATTTATCATGTGATGATTGTGTTCTTCCTTTTGTGAGCTATCTAAAAAATATCAAAAAAGTAGGTCAAGAAAACCCTAAAAAAAATATATGATATTGTAAATTGTGATTGACGCATATGGCCTTATAGGAAATACAAAATAAATATTAGGACCAACTTCATATAAGTGGAGAAATAGTATTCGCGGGGTTGGACCAGATATTGTTATACTTTTAAAGTTAAATTATATTTTAGTTATATTTCAATTAGAGAAGTAACATGTAGTTTTGTTTCTTTAGCCAAGGATATACTAGTAAGACCAAGAATTTTCGCTAATGGTGGAAGGTTGAGTCTAGGCAAACCTTTTCATGTTAATCAATTTGATGCTTACATATCGCTACCTAATGGAAGAGTTGAATGACATATAGCCCCCTTACACTCAACTAATATCCTCCTTGGAATGGATTGGTTAAAATAGCACAAGGTCCAAAGGATGGTAGAGTTTTCAAAGATCCACTATAATAAGGATATTTTTTTTACCACATATAATATCCTAAATGTAATTAAAATTTTGCATGATCATAATAAATATGAAGAGTTTATGAAACTTTACAAGAAATTTTTGATATTTTTAGATAACTCACAAAAGGAAGAACACAATTAGCATATAAAAAATATACTAAACATGCTAGAAAATTGTTCAATGGTAAGGTGTTTTCTTATGATGAGGAGAAGAGCATGCTTAACATTGAAGTGAATAAAAATAACCTTTTTGAAAAAAAAAACTCTTCAAAATCGAAGGCAAAACAACTCGCCTCAATTTTGAAAAAATTTTGATCATTTGGAAAATTTACAATTTGTACTGACACCTCTACTAAAGGATTTGATGGAGCAATCATGATTACAAATATTTAAGGCTTAAAAAGCATTCCATGCCATGATTCTAGATGCACCAGTCCACTGGGTGATATAGATAGAATCATTATTGGCACCTAGGAGAAGAAGTTATGAGGACTTAAAAAGAACATCAAGAGCATTTTGAGCATTTTGTGTTGTGGTTCTATATGCACCAATCCATCGGGTTATATTGATAGAATCTCAAAATGGCACCTCAAGGAACAATTAAAACAACTCACTAATGACTCAAAGAAACCATGTATAGACAAGAAAGCTATGTTGACTTGAGATAGAGCCTTTCTCAAAATAAAATCTAAAATATTTTAACCTTTTTAAAACTTATAAGAAAGGTCGATATAGTAGCCTATATAATTTATCTTCCACCCAGGCTATTGAATACCTAACATGTCTTCCATTAATCCCTGCTTTGTAAGTATGTTGCTTCACCATCTCATGTTTGGAAGGCATCAAATTTGCAGATGGAAAATCCTCTTGCAGTTGAAGTTTTCTTAGTCTAGATTCTTGCCTACCGTACACATCTAAGAGAAAGATATATTAATAAATGTAAGGTCCAATAGGACAAATTTTCTAAAATAAATGCTACTTGGGAAAAAGTAGATTCCACAAAAAAACAATTTCTTTAATTTTCTTGAAATATAATTAAAACACAAAAGACTATGTTTAAAACTAGGGGGAGAGGATGTAATGGTCCTCCCAAAGGAATTTTATTATATTACTATTATACTCGATGTAAATTTATAATATTGTTATTTATAGCTAACGAACATTTATGATACTATGCATTATGATTGATGCACATATATGATATTGCTATTTTTATTGGTGAACATATGTAATATTGTTGGTTTTGATTTATGATTATCGTTCTAATCATTCTTTGTATATGGTGTTGCTAATGGATTTTTTTTTTGCAGGTTCAGGTTCCCAAAAATTATGGTGGTGGGGTATCCACGTAAATAAGGATAGTAAAATACCTTATCAATGGAACATTCACCAATGGATTGAATAGTTGAATTTGCATATAAGTGCATTATGAATGTGTTTGCATATTCAGTATATATGTCTGAGATGTTTTGATGTGTGTTTTATTTTCTATCTAATCAAAATCTCCAAATGGAGGGGAAATTTCCATAGGAATGGAAGTCATTCTTCTAGGCAGATGATAACCATTGTCAACATCAAATTACCTAAGGTAATTATATTGGACATATAGACACAAATAAAACTTGTGTGTTTGTTGTTTTAAAAAAGGTTTAGTGTAGTTATATGTGTTGTGTGTATTGTCTCTATATTTTTAAAGAAGGATGAGAGTAGTTATATTTATATTCATATGTTTTAGACATAAAATTCTCTCACATCACTTGCGAGACCCCAATGAGTAAAAATTTAATTAAAGAACTTTGTAATAATTCGTCTATGCTCATGAAGGGAGTCTCATTGGCCGCTTCAATATCCTCCTCACATAGATACCAGTGACCAAATTTACATTTCTCCACAATGATGCTTACTTATAGGCTATACTTTTGATGTTGTCGATGGAATATAGAGGGTGAGGCTTTCATTTAGGTTAGCTAAGTATGAATGAATCTAGATGAAGTGTGCAATATTTCAAAAAAAAAATACATACAACACCCATTGAATACTTTCTATTTACATGCAATGGAGAGCTTAGGACAATAACAACATCACCCACATCAAACACACTCTTTTTCGAAGAAAAGTCATTTTCACAAGTTTTTATCTATTCATTTAAATCTTTAATAGTGTATTATCCATATTCAAAATATTTTCTCAAAAGCATATAAACAAAGTTTTTCCTTTGAAATAAAATGATTGACAGTAGATAAAATTTTAGTATGAATTTAGAAGGAGCACAGTAGCAAACCCAGACATATATTTAAAATAAATAAATAAATAATTCAAACAAAAATTATTCAGTAGGCTATCTTCATTAATACTCCATAATTCATTTGCTACAAAAAAAAACAAGCTAACAAGATTCCTACTTGGTTATGCTTGTGACAGTATATGGGAAAACATCCAAATCGAAGTTCAAGAGTAACACAACAATGCTACTAGAATTTTGAAAGAATTTTCATACGGATTACTCGACACCCCCAAATAGTCATCATCCTAATATATATAAAATATCAAGTTCATGTAATTGATGCCACATAAAACAACTTTGCATGCTTAGTTTTCATTGGGTGGCTTTTGTCCTACGGATTGCCACACTTTTAAGTTTTAATTTAATTTTACTTATAAATGATATTTATATTTCAAATTTATAATACTATGAAAAATATCTCTATTTATTTACATATGTCTAAAGAAAACATTTAGGCATCAAAAACAAATTGTCAAACAAATGCATAATGTGATCAGTCCAATCAAGCATTCATTAACATTTTGCAAACAACAAGCATAATGCTCCTACATGAATTTGTTTTTTGAGATTCCATGTACTCACAGGTCATTGTGTGCATCACATCCCACCTTACCTTTTGCGGACACCTTCATATTTCCACCTGAAGGTGGGCATCAGGTTCATCTGTTCTGCCAGCTTGAAAATAAATACATGCACTCATAGAATTTATGAGCAGTATCTCGTTCTAAAAATAATAAAACATAGATCAATAGCAAAATGAAGAGGATGTTACATTCTACCCTACTAAAAATAAACGCAGTCCCTATGTTTACAAAGTCTATGCAAAAATTATGTGTTTCCACATATTACTTAATCATCCAATCATCAACATGCTATATTTTGCATATAATATATATAAGGAAAATCCAAAAACATGTATATATAGTGTTAATTCAAAAAAATACGGAAATTGTTTTCTCATTATAGCCACATCTTCTCATGTGGTATTTTTATGAGAATAATGGTCATACCAGATCCTGTACTGATCAATATTTCTTTTTATGAGTTGTTCTTTTCTATATCCAAGTATCTTATCAGGGGAAACTTCAATGTGGTGTGGGTCTGACATATGCAAATGGGAAAAATTCAATGTGAGGGATCAATAACATATTTTTGAAGGAGAGATACAAATTGGGTGGCAAGGCCAATCTATAGGCGACTGGACTGAATTTATCAAAAATCTCAAATGGTCCCACAAACCTAGGGCTGAGTTTGGTAGATTTGATTGAACTTTTAGATGGTTTTGCTTTAGAGAATTATCTTGGTGTTATTTTAATTATAGCATAGATATTCTAATGATTTGAGGCTTCCTTAAACCTTTGACAAACTTCTTTTAGTTGCTCCACCATTTTTTTTATAGTGTCCAAACCAATCACTACCTGATATTCCAGATTATCCCAAGATAAAGTTGCTTTACACCTTCACCTATACAGGGATTCAAATGGAGCCATGTTCAATGTGGCATGATAACTACCATTATTTTCAAACTCACCAAATAGAGATATTCCTCCCATTTTCTCTAATTATCCATACCATACGTTTGTAGCATGTATGCTACAATAGGTTATCCTTGACTATAAATTTCTTGTTTCCATCAGGTCCTTACTCAACCTGAGTTAGAGTTGATTCTTTCTTGATGATGTAGAGTTTACATTATTTTCCAATAACCTTCTTAAAATTGATATCTAACCACGTCTCTTCAAAATTTAGAAGAGCCTTAAACCAATCTACACCTAAAATAATTTTGAATGTGTATAAGGGAGGTACATATAAATACTAGCTGGTTTTTCCCTAAGGTAAGGTGATTTGGGGATAAAATAAACACTGATTTATTGTATAGGTCTAGTCAACCTTCCACCCGTTTTCCATAGATCGAGGCCTTCCCAATATGTCCTTTATAAAAATAATAAAAATAAAACTATCGATAGCTCCACTATCAATTAAAATACAAACATATCTATTATATTTTATTCCTTTAAAAGGAAATGTGTTACTTGGTCAATGAGAGTAGAATTACTTGTTGTTGCATATATTTTATGTGTAGCCTCCTTAGTTGTTTTTTTTTTATCGACTCGATGCCGAAATTGATTAGCATAATGCACTCCAGTGCATATATAGCAACCAAGAAGGGGAGCCTTGTTGAGCCTTGTTTTTCCTACACTCTTTATTCTTGACATGTCGTGTAGTCTATTTCCCTAGATCTTGAGTTATATGTTTCCATTCATTTTTGTTCATAAATTTCATATTGCCACTATCTCTTTTCTTGCTATTGTTTTCCTATATTTTTTCTCTTTAGGCTTCTTGTATAGATATTTATCCCATCTATCGAAATAAATAGTTTTTATTTTATGAGGATAATTTATTTCTTTTCTATAGCTCTCTAATTAGTAAGCCTTCTTATTTTTTATTTACTTCCTCATTACAGACCAAATCATATGCTTCTGAAAGATTCTTCAGTTTAAATAAACCGATCATAGACCCTATTCTCGGATGTAACCCCAAAATGAACTTTTATAACATAAGATCTTCACGATCATCATATTTGAGTACATACTTTAACAACCACACAATTTTTTTATAATAGTTAAATATATGCATGTTTTCTTGATATAAATTGATAAACTCTACATATTTTGAGTCAAAAATTTGTTTCTAAATTCCTTCAAATATGTTTCCCAAGAAACATCAGCTATGTCAACATGATTGGCCTTTTGTAAATCGTCCACCAAGCTATGCCAACGAGGTGAACCACTACCCAAAAAGTATGATTCCAAAGACATCATTTTCATCGAGTAATAGGCTTCAGCCTCATTTATCCAATTTTTAGTCACCCCCTCATTTCTACTATCATAAAATTTAGATATCTCAATATTTCTCAAATCCTTATTAAGTTTAACACTAACTTTATTTTGACTAGAACTCTTAGGAAAATCATCTTGACCATCTTCTGGCTCCTTTCCTTTAGATAAATTTTCAATCAACTTCTCCTTCTTGTTGTTGAGTCAATTATGCCTTCTATTGTTCCATATGCTTAGTCAACTGAATACTCTATTTGTTCCATATGATATATTTGTTGGTTCATTTGTTCTTGCAATTAGGCCCTTTGTTGTTCCATAAGTTCTCTCTATTGGTTTATTTTTTCTTAGAGTAATAGCACCATTTTAGCCAAGTTATCTTCCTTTTGGGGGTTTTGTTGACTAAGGGTTCCTTGTCATTTCAAACAAGCCTACGAAGTGCTTCTACCCCAACTTATCTTTTTAATTATCTTATGATCCTTATTAGTCCCTTACTTGGGCTCTCAGGAAGCACATTTTGCCAAACTAATGCAATGTTTTCGGAAGATATCACTATTTTACCTGGGCTCTTAGGAAGCACATTTTACCAAACTAATGCAATGTTTTCAGAAGATATCACCATTTTACCTAGATGCAAAAAGCTATGTTAATTGGAAGTCACATAAGTTCTCATCAAAATGGCCTATAGTTTCGCAACCTAAGATCTGATACCATAAAAATCCTTAAGTTATAAGATTATGTGTCATCTTTGTAGAAAATAATAACATAGCTCTTTTATAACTAGATGAAATATCTTGCAATAGTAATCAATTTTTTTCAAGTGTAGTTGGAAAAATCTACAATTTTCATTAAACTATTCATAGAAAAGTTAGAATATCAACAAAATAATATTGATATTCTAATTGAGAAAAGACATAAAGAAATAAGAGTAAGCCAGGGATGAGACCAAAGCTTATGAAAAGCATGAAGAATACCAAACAAGAAACAAAACCAAGGAAGTTGGCTTAAAACAATTTAGAATCTACAAGTACTCAAGGAGATAAGAAGTAGACCTGCTGCACCATAATGTAGATGCTACATTTTTGGAGGGTCTTATTTCACCAGAAAATGCCCTTAAATATCTGATCAACAAGGTTACTACATTTATGGAGGGACCCATTTCGCTAGTAAATGTTCTCAATTAATTTATTGCGAAGCAGAAACCCCTTACAACATGTGCAAAATATGAAGGCCTAGAAGAGCAAGCTGTCCTTCAGCTCTGAAGATGCTAGAATTCCTCAAATTGATACTCATTTTGAATTTAGTAGAGCTATATCTTATCTGAAAGGAATGTCATGGTTGATATGCAAAAACACTTTTCATATTTATTTGAATAAAATTACGAATATTTTTGTTAATCATTTTGATATTAATGTGAATTTGATTGTTATGTGAATTTGATTTGGTCAGAACATACTTTAAAAAGACCAAATACCATATTGTATTGTGTAGAGGTTAAATATAGGAAAATACCACCATGGGAATCCTTTGAAGAAAGGTAGAGTTACCATAAAATTTGCGAAACCCTATGAGATCATTTATAAAATCCATTTTCAAAAAATTAAAAAAAAAGTTTAGTGAAATTTTGTTTAAAAATCTCACATAAAAGAAAATGACAATTTCCATATCTATTTACACAAACATAGATATATTTTTGTTTTATCTAATTAATGATATATTTTTGTCTTTTATGTAAGACATGATATATTTTTGTCTTTTATGTAAGACATAATATATTTTTGTTTCATCTAATAAAAAAAAGCAAATTTTCAAAACATGTTGAATAAGTTTTAACTATGATTTGAAAATACATAATTTTGAATATATACTAAAACTGTGTTTAATTTTAGTGGAGGAGAATGTAACATCCCTCCAAATTTAGCTATCGGTTTGCTTACTTCATTTGCAAAGACAATATACTACTGATCAATTTGTGATCGTAGAAATAGATAGGAGAAGCAGATCGAGAGAGTTAGACACCTCCTCTAGATGGAAAAATAAGAGCACCAGTTAAAGGTAATATGGGGATATGATGAGCGTCAGGATATTTGTAGTTGTAAGGTATGAAAATTCCTACTGGTCGTACACCTATCAAACGATCCATGTAGTTGCATCAATATAGTCGCATCTAAGGATTTTTTGTTTTCCTTTTGATCTATGTGTTATATGTTGTCTGAGTATTTTTAGTTTAAAATATTAAATTCAAATTTAAATTTTAAAAAAATAATAATTAAAAGTAATATATAAAATAAAGGGATTAACATGTTTTGTTTTATTATAGTTTAACTACAAACCTGAAAACAACAAAAGATAGAAAATTGCATGAAATAATACATATATTGATTGCTCATCTATGAACGAGGAAAATAAATTAGGTATATTTTTTTGGATGGAACTAGGAGTACGGATTTCTAAAAAATTATTGAGAGGTTTCTCTTACTATATCTAAATGTTGAGATTGTATTCTTGTGCATTTTGGGTTGCTAAGCTTATAAAAAATGCACAAGAATACAATCTCAACATTCATATATGGAGAACTGACCTGATAAAAGAAACCTCTCAATGTTTTTTTTTAACAGTTCGTACTCCTAGTTCCACCCAAACAAAAGTATATCTCATTTTTTTCCGCCTTCCATTATATAGATGAGAAAATTAGTAATTCAATCGATAAATGTATTATTTAATGCAATTTTTCGTCTTTTGTTGTTTGCTAGGTGGTGGCTACATTTGTAGTTAAAAAAAAACAAAAAATGTTAATCCCTTTATTTTAAAGTTTACTTTTAATATATATATTTTATTTTAATTTTTATTTAATATTTTAAACTAAAACAATTCAAACCACATAGATCATAAGCAAAACACAAAAACCCTAGATGTGACTATATGGATGCAACTACATGGACCGCTTGACGGGTGTACTACTTGTAAGACTTTTCATCCCTTACTACTGCAAATACCACGTCACTCATCATATCACCATATTAAGTTTAGACATTGCTCTTCATCTGCCAGCTAGAGGTGTTTGAATCTCTCGATTTTCTCCTCATACATGTTGTGACTAAGAATATCTTCTCTTTGCAAATGAAATAAACAAATTGATAGCTAAATTTGAAGAGATATTAAATTTTCTCATGTAAATTCATTTTTTTTTATTAGATAAAATAAAAATATATCATTGCCTGATAAAATAAAAATATATCTATGTTTGTGTAAATAGATAAAAAAAATTGTCAACCATATTCCTTTGGGATTCTTAAATTTTTTTTCACTCTATTTGAAAGTGGATTTTATCAATGGTTTTCACAAATTTTTAGGTTGAGATTAGAGTTGTTTAGCATATTTTATTCTTAAGAAAAATCTATTTCTCACAAATAATTTCCTCGGTGTCATCCTTAGATTAACATAGCATTTTTTGATGCTTTGAATATTTCTCTCAATTATTCTACCATCATCTGGATAGTAGCTGATCCAAGAATTTGTATTCCACCCTTATGGTAACTCTATCTTTCTTCAAAGAATTACCAGTGGTATTTATCTATATCTCACACTTACACAATGGTCTATGGTCTTTTTAAAATATATTCTGACCAAATCAAATTCACATGATAATCGAATTCACATTTATATCAAATAAATTAATAAAAAGGTTTTGAATATTAACAAAAATATTTGTAATGTTTATTCAAACAAGTATGAAAAGTGTTTTTGCATACCAACCACATTCTCTTATTTGAAAATATAACTGTTGAATTCTAGATGAGTATTAGGATGATGGAATTCTAACATCTTCAGAGATGAAGGACAACTTACTGTAGACACCAAAACAACACCAATCCGATTATGTGACTGCAAACACTGATCGCTTTGACAAACACAGCCCCCAGGGCAGCCCTCAGAGGTTAAACAGTGGTCTTAACCACTTTCATAGCAATTTTTGTAAGGTCAAGAAGCAATTTGACACACTTGGACACTTTGCCCAATATTCGTCTCACCCAGGGACAAATTCAAAATAGAATCCGTCCCACCCCAGGACGAATTCTGAGTCCGTTCCTGGGTGGGACGAATTCTAAGCTTAACGGGCAAAAAAATGCAAATGGCACCAAGTGGCAGCCCAGAACAGTCAGTTGATGACTCCTGCATTGCACACGTGTGTAGGTGGACAGAGGGGCCGTTAGAAGACTGTTACAAAAGGCATTTATCAAAGCCCAAGTCAATGGAGGACTCCCCTCCCTCATGGGAAGACAAGACTGCCACATGGAACCTATGACCAACACATGGCATTTCTGCTTCCCTCCCAAAAGAGACCCCATGGGTCTATAAAAGGTGGGACTTTCCTCACCCAAAATAGACAGGTTGAAGGAGTTTTCAAGCAACGAAGTGCTGTCGAGTTGAAGATCCACTTGCATCCCTTTTGGTTCACCTTCCCACATCCACCAATCTCTTTTGCAAGGGAGGTTGTTGGGTGGCCTTTGGAAGCTCGAACCTGATCTAAATCCAACACATGGACACCTGAACCAACCAATTCGCCGACCCCCCCGATCCTAAAAGGTTTTGGGCCCATCCCTAGTGGATTGGCGTCGGAATCAAGTGCCAACGGTGGGAGGCCCACTTGGGCACCCCCACACTTTCTAGGTTTTAGAGCATTCTAGATTACCTTTTCAGATTGCATTTTGTGTTATTAGGTTTGATTAACCCATAGCTGCAATTTTGTAACTTTTGGTCAGATTCTAGTATGTTTTGTGTTGCTTTGTTGTTTCACTGACTTGCAGGTGTCGAGGTCAAATTCCTGAGGGTGGAGGCCAAATTGGGAGAATCCGACCATCTGGGTCGTCCCAAAATGGTCCCAATTACATAACCCCCCTGGTTGTAGGCGTTTTACAGGTCTCGAGATCTGACATTGGAGCAGCAGCAGGTCGGTTTCCTCAACACAGAAGAATTCGTCCCACCCAGGGACGAATTGCAGTTAGAATTCGTCCTTCCCAGGGATGAATTCTAGTTGAAGGTAGATTGGCCAGTTGTCTCAGTGGCGGTGGCCTTCGGTAACTTTTCTTATCTTCTCGTCAAGTTTTGAAGCCATTTGGACTCACTGTATTCATTGTTTCAGGCAAATGTTTACATGCATATTTCGTTAGTTTTAGAGAACAAACACTTTTCATTTGCGGTAGATGCTACTGACATCTTGGTTGTTTCTTTGTTCGTAGGAGAAGTAGCGGAGGTTAAGAACTCATCGACATCAGCGACGGCATCATCTTAGCCCGCCCATTGCAATCGTGGGCACGCAGGAAGAGGAAGACTAGGTCACACGTTGTAATGAAGAAAAATTTAATGCTCCTAGCCCCCAAAAGGGGAGGAGACGTCTATGTAACCGAGGATAAGATATTTGAATAAAGAGGGCTATGATTTCTTTAAATATTTTCTTTCCTTTCCAAATTGTCTCTTTCCTTTGTTTTGGTGCATAAGGTTAAAGCGTTACATTTCGTCTTACATTGCATAATTAGTGTTTCCTTTGCTCGGAATCTCATGCTTTCAGTGGTGATCACGGTGGGACCCTGTTCCCTGGTTTTTGAAATCACAGAAAACTGATCAAAGTTTTGTGTTTGTGCTTGACAGGTACATTTTTTTGTTGCAGACTGCTATTCGTCTCTGATAGGGACGAATTCTTTTCTGCAATTCGTCTGACCCTGGGACGAATTCAAATTCGTCTCTGGGAGGGACGAATTCTGTTCTGCAATTCGCCTCCCAGAGGGACGAATTCCTGCCTACAGATTTTCAGAGCAGAAATTCAAAGACAACGGGAGCGAGCGGAGAGAAGAGGTAGGGATTTTCATGATCTCTCGTTATATTTTTTGTTTCTCATTTCTGTTCCTTTGATTGTTTTCATCTTGTCCTACATTGCATAATAAAAGTCATGTATGCTTGTTTCATTTTTGTTGAATAAAACGAATCCCACACACATCACGAAACAATTTTAAACCAAGGAGCTGATCGTAAGACCCCAGCCCTTGATTAAGACCATTGGTGGATTTCATCACCACCTTGGGTTGATTTGCATCCATTTCCCGATTGTCAACTATTGTTAGGCGTAAATCCTGACGAAGATAGACCGAGTGTCACTGGGGTGATTCCCATGCGTGCGAGGATAAGTCTTCTATGGTAGGTGCCATTAACAGGACAATCCCCCTTCCGTACCGCCTATGTACCACGTACCTTCTACTCTCACGTACCTATAGTCTCCCTCTCGTAATGGCGGGTATATAGAGAGGTTGGTATATCGGCTTGGTTGGTATATTGAAGGGGCTACCGTTTTGGGAGTTATATGAGCCGTCATAATGCATTTAAACGATCTTCAAAACCTACAAAAACAAAACAAAACACCAAAATGCACTAAACCAGTTTAGGGCACACCAATAATCCTTAAAAGAGATAATCACGGTTTTGTGAATGTGTGTGTTCATTTCTGCTTAGTGTAACAAAAAAAAAAATCATAAACAAAAAGATAAAAAATCTACGCATTTTGTCATTTTTTCCAAAAGCTCCAAGGATTCCCGTAATCGCTTGGTCACTCAAAAATGCCCCAAAGGTGTCCATGAACCCTTTGGTCAACCCAAAATCATCCCAAATGTGCCCATAAGTGATGCAGGACCATCCAACAAAGTATGGGAAATCTTATATTTTTCCCTAAATTTTAGTGCATCTTGCCGGGGCCATAACTTCTCAACCGTAGCTCCGATTGACTTGAAATTTTACAGGGAGTTAGGTGGGATAATTTTAAAGCTTTCACGAATAAAGGGATCTTAAGATCCACCCGATGGAAGATTGTTGGGTACCATGAACGAAGGCGAGGACAAGAATTACCATTTACTAGATCCAATCAAAAGACCCAATCCTTGTCGAATGGAATGAATTGGGTGGAGCTTGAATGTGCCAATGCTATATCCCTTTAACAAATTATGGAGATTGTATGGTCATGCTTAATTTTGAAATCACTTAAATTTTGTTTCATCCATAAAACTTGTGTGCAACAGACAATCGCTCCAATATAATTTGCCTCTCGCAATAGAGAGTTTCAAGAGGCTTCTATTTTTAAAAAATGCTCTTCTTTTTATTCACTTCAATGGTAAGCATGCTCTTCTCTTCATCATAAGAAAAATCCCTACCATTGAACAACTTTATAGTATGCCTAGTATATTTATCATGTGATGATTGTGTTCTTCCTTTTGTGAGCTATCTAAAAAATATCAAAAAAGTAGGTCAAGAAAACCCTAAAAAAATATATGATATTGTAAATTGTGATTGACGCATATGGCCTTATAGGAAATACAAAATAAATATTAGGACCAACTTCATATAAGTGGAGAAATAGTATTCGCGGGGTTGGACCAGATATTGTTATACTTTTAAAGTTAAATTATATTTTAGTTATATTTCAATTAGAGAAGTAACATGTAGTTTTGTTTCTTTAGCCAAGGATATACTAGTAAGACCAAGAATTTTCGCTAATGGTAGAAGGTTGAGTCTAGGCAAACCTTTTCATGTTAATCAATTTGATGCTTACATATCGCTACCTAATGGAAGAGTCGAATGACATATAGCCCCCTTACACTCAACTAATATCCTCCTTGGAATGGATTGGTTAAAATAGCACAAGGTCCAAAGGATGGTAGAGTTTTCAAAGATCCACTATAATAAGGATATTTTTTTTACCACATATAATATCCTAAATGTAATTAAAATTTTGCATGATCATAATAAATATGAAGAGTTTATGAAACTTTACAAGAAATTTTTGATATTTTTAGATAACTCACAAAAGGAAGAACACAATTAGCATATAAAAAATATACTAAACATGCTAGAAAATTGTTCAATGGTAAGGTGTTTTCTTATGATGAGGAGAAGAGCATGCTTAACATTGAAGTGAATAAAAATAACCTTTTTGAAAAAAAAAAAACTCTTCAAAATCAGAAGGCAAAACAACTGCCTCAATTTTGAAAAATTTTGATCATTTGGAAAATTTACAATTTGTACTGACACCTCTACTAAAGGATTTGATGGAGCAATCATGATTACAAATATTGAAGGCTTAAAAAGCATTCCATGCCATGATTCTAGATGCACCAGTCCACTGGGTGATATAGATAGAATCATTATTGGCACCTAGGAGAAGAAGTTATGAGGACTTAAAAAGAACATCAAGAGCATTTTGAGCATTTTGTGTTGTGGTTCTATATGCACCAATCCAACGGGTTATATTGATAGAATCTCAAAATGGCACCTCAAGGAACAATTAAAACAACTCACTAATGACTCAAAGAAACCATGTATAGACAAGAAAGCTATGTTGACTTGAGATAGAGCCTTTCTCAAAATAAAATCTAAAATATTTTAACCTTTTTAAAACTTATAAGAAAGGTTGATATAGTAGCCTATATAATTTATCTTCCACCCAGGCTATTGAATACCTAACATGTCTTCCATTAATCCCTGCTTTGTAAGTATGTTGCTTCACCATCTCATGTTTGGAAGGCATCAAATTTGCAGATGGAAAATCCTCTTGCAGTTGAAGTTTTCTTAGTCTAGATTCTTGCCTACCGTACACATCTAAG
Source organism: Wollemia nobilis (assembly GCA_028583015.1). Lineage (NCBI taxonomy): Eukaryota > Viridiplantae > Streptophyta > Pinopsida > Araucariales > Araucariaceae > Wollemia > Wollemia nobilis. The sequence continues at coordinate 17,661 of JAQPPZ010005258.1, forward strand.
AGAAAGATATATTAATAAATGTAAGGTCCAATAGGACAAATTTTCTAAAATAAATGCTACTTGGGAAAAAGTAGATTCCACAAAAAAACAATTTCTTTAATTTTCTTGAAATATAATTAAAACACAAAAGACTATGTTTAAAACTAGGGGGAGAGGATGTAATGGTCCTCCCAAAGGAATTTTATTATATTACTATTATACTCGATGTAAATTTATAATATTGTTATTTATAGCTAACGAACATTTATGATACTATGCATTATGATTGATGCACATATATGATATTGCTATTTTTATTGGTGAACATATGTAATATTGTTGGTTTTGATTTATGATTATCGTTCTAATCATTATTTGTATATGGTGTTGCTAATGGATTTTTTTTTTGCAGGTTCAGGTTCCCAAAAATTATGGTGGTGGGGTATCCACGTAAATAAGGATAGTAAAATACCTTATCAATGGAACATTCACCAATGGATTGAATAGTTGAATTTGCATATAAGTGCATTATGAATGTGTTTGCATATTCAGTATATATGTCTGAGATGTTTTGATGTGTGTTTTATTTTCTATCTAATCAAAATCTCCAAATGGAGGGGAAATTTCCATAGGAATGGAAGTCATTCTTCCAGGCAGATGATAACCATTGTCAACATCAAATTACCTAAGGTAATTATATTGGACATATAGACACAAATAAAACTTGTGTGTTGTTGTTTTAAAAAAGGTTTAGTGTAGTTATATGTGTTGTGTGTATTGTCTCTATATTTTTAAAGAAGGATGAGAGTAGTTATATTTATATTCATATGTTTTAGAAATAAAATTCTCTCACATCACTTGCGAGACCCCAATGAGTAAAAATTTAATTAAAGAACTTTGTAATAATTCGTCTATGCTCATGAAGGGAGTCTCATTGGCCGCTTCAATATCCTCCTCACATAGATACCAGTGACCAAATTTACATTTCTCCACAATGATGCTTACTTATAGGCTATACTTTTGATGTTGTCGATGGAATATAGAGGGTGAGGCTTTCATTTAGGTTAGCTAAGTATGAATGAATCTAGATGAAGTGTGCAATATTTCAAAAAAAAAATACATACAACACCCATTGAATACTTTCTATTTACATGCAATGGAGAGCTTAGGACAATAACAACATCACCCACATCAAACACACTCTTTTTCGAAGAAAAGTCATTTTCACAAGTTTTTATCTATTCATTTAAATCTTTAATAGTGTATTATCCATATTCAAAATATTTTCTCAAAAGCATATAAACAAAGTTTTTCCTTTGAAATAAAATGATTGACAGTAGATAAAATTTTAGTATGAATTTAGAAGGAGCACAGTAGCAAACCCAGACATATATTTAAAATAAATAAATAAATAATTCAAACAAAAATTATTCAGTAGGCTATCTTCATTAATACTCCATAATTCATTTGCTACAAAAAAAAAAACAAGCTAACAAGATTCCTACTTGGTTATGCTTGTGACAGTATATGGGAAAACATCCAAATCGAAGTTCAAGAGTAACACAACAATGCTACTAGAATTTTGAAAGAATTTTCATACTGATTACTCGACACCCCCAAACAGTCATCATCCTAATATATATAAAATATCAAGTTCATGTAATTGATGCCACATAAAACAACTTTGCATGCTTAGTTTTCATTGGGTGGCTTTTGTCCTACGGATTGCCACACTTTTAAGTTTTAATTTAATTTTACTTATAAATGATATTTATATTTCAAATTTATAATACTATGAAAAATATCTCTATTTATTTACATATGTCTAAAGAAAACATTTAGGCATCAAAAACAAATTGTCAAACAAATGCATAATGTGATCAGTCCAATCAAGCATTCATTAACATTTTGCAAACAATCAAGCATTCATTCAATTGGAAGCTCGAACCTGATCTAAATCCAACACATGGACACCTGAACCAACCAATTCGCCGACCCCCATGATCCTAAAAGGTTTTGGGCCCATCCCTAGTGGATTGGCGTCGGAATCAAGTGCCAACGGTGGGAGGCCCACTTGGGCACCCCCACACTTTCTAGGTTTTAGAGCATTCTAGATTACCTTTTCAGATTGCATTTTGTGTTATTAGGTTTGATTAACCCATAGCTGCAATTTTGTAACTTTTGGTCAGATTCTAGTATGTTTTGTGTTGCTTTGTTGTTTCACTGACTTGCAGGTGTCGAGGTCAAATTCCCGAGGGTGGAGGCCAAATTGGGAGAATCCGACCATCTGGGTCGTCCCAAAATGGTCCCAATTACATAACCCCCCTGGTTGTAGGCATTTTACAGGTCTCGAGATCTGACATTGGAGCAGCAGCAGGTCGGTTTCCTCAACACAGAAGAATTCGTCCCACCCAGGGACGAATTGCAGTCAGAATTCGTCCTTCCCAGGGATGAATTCTAGTTGAAGGTAGATTGGCCGGTTGTCTCGGTGGCAGTGGCATTCCGGTAACTTTTCTTATCTTCTCGTCAAGTTTTGAAGCCATTTGGACTCACTTGTATTCACTGTTTCAGGCAAATGTTTACATGCATATTTCGTTAGTTTTAGAGAACAAACACTTTTCATTTGCGGTAGATGCTACTGACATCTTGGTTGTTTCTTTGTTCGCAGGAGAAGTAGCGGAGGTTAAGAACTCATCGACATCAGCGACGGCATCATCTTGGCCCGCCCATTGCAATCGTGGGCACGCGGGAAGAGGAAGACTAGGTCACACGTTGTAATGAAGAAAAATTTAATGCTCCTAGCCCCCAAAAGGGGAGGAGACGTCTATGTAACCGAGGATAAGATATTTGAATAAAGAGGGCTATGATTTCTTTAAATATTTTCTTTCCTTTCCAAATTGTCTCTTTCCTTTGTTTTGGTGCATAAGGTTAAAGCGTTACATTTCGTCTTACATTGCATAATTAGTGTTTCCTTTTCCCGGAATCTCATGCTTTCAGTGGTGATCACGGTGGGACCCTGTTCCCTGGTTTTTGAAATCACATAAAACTGATCAAAGTTTTATGTTTGTGCTTGACAGGTACATTTTTTTGTTGCAGACTGCTATTCGTCTCTGATAGGGAAGAATTCTTTTCTGCAATTCATCTGACCCTGGGACGAATTCAAATTCATCTCTGGGAGGGATGAATTCGTTCCGCAAGTCGCCTCCCAGGAGGGACGAATTCTCGCCTCTGATTTTCGAGAGCAGAAATTCAAAGACAACGAGAGCGAGCGAGAGAAGAGGTAGGGATTTTCATGATCTCTGTTATATTTTTTGTTTCGTTTCTGTTCCTTTGATTGTTTTCATCTTGTCCTACATTGCATAATAAAAGTCATGTATGCTTGTTTCATTTTTGTTGAATAAAACGAATCCCACACACATCACGAAACAATTTTAAACCAAGGAGCTGGTCGTAAGACCCCAGCCCTTGATTAAGACCATTGGTGGATTTCATCACCACCTTGGGTTGATTTGCATCCATTTCCCGATTGTCAACTATTGTTAGGCGTAAATCCTGATGAAGATAGACCGAGTGTCACTGGGGTGATTCCCATGCGTGCGAGGATAAGTCTTCTATGGTAGGTGCCATTAACAGGACAATCCCCCTTCCGTACCGCCTATGTACCACGTACCTTCTGCTCTCATGTACCTATAGTCTCCCTCTCGTAAGGGCGGGTATATAGAGAGGTTGGTATATCGGCCTGGTTGGTATATTGAAGGGGCTACCGTTTTGGGAGTTATATGAGCCGTCATAATGCATTTAAACGATCTTCAAAACCTACAAAAACAAAACAAAACACCAAAATGCACTAAACCAGTTTAGGGCACACCAATAATCCTTAAAAGAGATAATCACGGTTTTGTGAATGTGTGTGTTCATTTCTGCTTAGTGTAACAAAAAAAAAAATCATAAACAAAAAGATAAAAAATCTACGCATTTTGTCATTTTTTCCAAAAGCTCCAAGGATTCCCGTAATCGCTTGGTCACTCCAAAATGCCCCAAAGGTGTCCATGAACCCTTTGGTCAACCCAAAATCATCCCAAATGTGCCCATAAGTGATGCAGGACCATCCAACAAAGTATGGGAAATCTTATATTTTTCCCTAAATTTTAGTGCATCTTGCCGGGGCCATAACTTCTCAACCGTAGCTCCGATTGACTTGAAATTTTACAGGGAGTTAGGTGGGATAATTTTAAAGATTTCACGAATAAAGGGATCTTAAGATCCACCCGATGGAAGATTGTTGGGTACCATGAACGAAGGCGAGGACAAGAATTACCATTTACTAGATCCAATCAAAAGACCCAATCCTTGTCGAATGGAATGAATTGGGTGGAGCTTGAATGTGCCAATGCTATATCCCTTTAACAAATTATGGAGATTGTATGGTCATGCTTAATTTTGAAATCACTTAAATTTTGTTTCATCCATAAAACTTGTGTGCAACAGGCAACTGCTCCAATATAATTTGCCTCTGCAATAAAGAGTTTCAAGAGGCTTCTATTTTTAAAAAATGCTCTTCTTTTTATTCACTTCAATGGTAAGCATGCTCTTCTCTTCATCATAAGAAAAATCCCTAACATTGAACAACTTTATAGTATGCCTAGTATATTTATCATGTGATGATTGTGTTCTTCCTTTTGTGAGCTATCTAAAAAATATCAAAAAAGTAGGTCAAGAAAACCCTAAAAAAATATATGATATTGTAAATTGTGATTGACGCATATGGCCTTATAGGAAATACAAAATAAATATTAGGACCAACTTCATATAAGTGGAGAAATAGTATTCGCGGGGTTGGACCAGATATTGTTATACTTTTAAAGTTAAATTATATTTTAGTTATATTTCAATTAGAGAAGTAACATGTAGTTTTGTTTCTTTAGCCAAGGATATACTAGTAAGACCAAGAATTTTCGCTAATGGTGGAAGGTTGAGTCTAGGCAAACCTTTTCATGTTAATCAATTTGATGCTTACATATCGCTACCTAATGGAAGAGTCAAATGACATATAGCCCCCTTACACTCAACTAATATCCTCCTTGGAATGGATTGGTTAAAATAGCACAAGGTCCAAAGGATGGTAGAGTTTTCAAAGATCCACTATAATAAGGATATTTTTTTTACCACATATAATATCCTAAATGTAATTAAAATTTTGCATGATCATAATAAATATGAAGAGTTTATGAAACTTTACAAGAAATTTTTGATATTTTTAGATAACTCACAAAAGGAAGAACACAATTAGCATATAAAAAATATACTAAACATGCTAGAAAATTGTTCAATGGTAAGGTGTTTTCTTATGATGAGGAGAAGAGCATGCTTAACATTGAAGTGAATAAAAATAACCTTTTTGAAAAAAAAAAACTCTTCAAAATCAGAAGGCAAAACAACTGCCTCAATTTTGAAAAATTTTGATCATTTGGAAAATTTACAATTTGTACTGACACCTCTACTAAAGGATTTGATGGAGCAATCATGATTACAAATATTGAAGGCTTAAAAAGCATTCCATGCCATGATTCTAGATGCACCAGTCCACTGGATGATATAGATAGAATCATTATTGGCACCTAGGAGAAGAAGTTATGAGGACTTAAAAAGAACATCAAGAGCATTTTGAGCATTTTGTGTTGTGGTTCTATATGCACCAATCCATCGGGTTATATTGATAGAATCTCAAAATGGCACCTCAAGGAACAATTAAAACAACTCACTAATGACTCAAAGAAACCATGTATAGACAAGAAAGCTATGTTGACTTGAGATATAGCCTTTCTCAAAATAAAATCTAAAATATTTTAACCTTTTTAAAACTTATAAGAAAGGTTGATATAGTAGCCTATATAATTTATCTTCCACCCAGGCTATTGAATACCTAACATGTCTTCCATTAATCCCTGCTTTGTAAGTATGTTGCTTCACCATCTCATGTTTGGAAGGCATCAAATTTGCAGATGGAAAATCCTCTTGCAGTTGAAGTTTTCTTAGTCTAGATTCTTGCCTACCGTACACATCTAAGAGAAAGATATATTAATAAATGTAAGGTCCAATAGGACAAATTTTCTAAAATAAATGCTACTTGGGAAAAAGTAGATTCCACAAAAAAACAATTTCTTTAATTTTCTTGAAATATAATTAAAACACAAAAGACTATGTTTAAAACTAGGGGGAGAGGATGTAATGGTCCTCCCAAAGGAATTTTATTATATTACTATTATACTCGATGTAAATTTATAATATTGTTATTTATAGCTAACGAACATTTATGATACTATGCATTATGATTGATGCACATATATGATATTGCTATTTTTATTGGTGAACATATGTAATATTGTTGGTTTTGATTTATGATTATCGTTCTAATCATTCTTTGTATATGGTGTTGCTAATGGATTACTATAAACATAATACTAGGGCATGAGTGGCATGTTAACCCACCGCAGTGGGACCAAGCATTACATCCACCACTTTGGGCACACAGAGAGCAACTTCCACCAAGAGACATCATAGCAACATCAGTGACCCTGTCCTCATATTTGTGCATAGGGCTGATCCATTCATGCCCATACCTCTAGAGCCGGATCCAAAGTGCAAAGACCATCAATATGGGATACCTCTATCCCCTGAAGAACCATAATCCAAACCAAAAAGCTCCAAGGATTATCGCAATCCCTTGGTCACCCAAAAAACTCCAAGGATTATCGCAATCACTTGGTCAAAACCAAAAAGCTCCAAGGATTATCGCAATTTCTTGGTCACTCAAAAATATCCAAGGATTATCGCAATCCCTTGGTCACCCAAAAAGCTCCAAGGATTATCGCAATCACTTGGTCAAAACCAAAAAGCTCCAAGGATTATCGCAATCTCTTGGTCACCCAAAAAGTTCCAAGGATTATCGCAATCTCTTGGTCTCCCAAAAATCTCCAAGGATTATTGCAATCTCTTGGTCACCAAAAAGCTCCAAGGATTATCGCAATCTCTTGTTCAACCAAAAATCTCCAAGGATTAACACAATCTCTTGGTCAACCCAAAAAGCTCCAAGGATTATCGCAATCTCTTGGTCACCAAAAAGCTCCAAGGATTATCGCAATCTCTTGGTCAATACAAAAAGCTCCAAAGATTATCGCAATCTCTTGGTCAACCCAAAAAGCTCCAACGATTATCGCAATCGCTTGGTCAAAAAAATCAAGAAATTCAAAAAAAAAAAAAATAGAAATCATAAAAAACAATAGAGATTTGCATCTCAATTCTAGGCATACTAAAATTCATTAAAAAAATTCATATTCTCGCACCTCATCTTCACCTTCACCAAAAACAATCCATCAAAATTACAAAAATACATAGCTGCATTAAGCATTGCATCCATACATTGCATATTTTTAGTCATACAGGTCAAAGGCACCATAAGCTGCAATAGCTCTGATAGTCCACCTTGTTTCGCATTGTCTCATGTTACAAAAACAACAAAAACACCAAGCATAACTTTTACCACACTACAGTCAGTGGACTGGGAATGTACCAAGAGTTTCAGTAATTCAGTCATCATTTTCCTCTTTAGCCATGTACTGTACCAAGTCGAATAGATTTTACGAAGGTAGAGTCATACTTGAAATACACCTTGTTACGTAACATCCCAACACAAATAAAAACACTAAAATTCCCAAATTGTGTGAACGAAAGACAAAACCTGCAAAATAATTTAGGTCACCACAAGTGAAACGGTTATCATGCTCATCCCCCTGTGCGAATGACCCCTAGGATGCTGAGAGTTGGCAAAAGGACAAGCAACCTCCCTACCCAATTCCCTAAGAATCCCTAAAAGTTCTCAATAATTGCAAAACATCAAAAATTTGCAAAACGTCAAAAATCAAATATTTGACATCATACAATGCACACATCAAAGGGCACAAACGATAGTGATTTTCATCACTCCATATCCCCAATCCCTTGCTCGAAAGAAAAAAAAATCAAAATAAACAGTGATCTCATCACTACAATGAGCAAGTATCCCAATACAATTGAAGAAAATAAGGGAGTTGACCTTGAATCCCTGGAACTCTCAAGCATTCTATAGGTCATAAGGCAAGCTTCAATACCAATTTGGTTGATAGCCAATGGGTAATGAAGTAAACCTCCCGCATGACGATATATCTGTCACATTAACTTGCGTACAGATCAATGTTTGCATGTGGATGAGCTAGCTTATGGCATCCTAGATTACACCGTAGATTAATCTTAGTACATACAACAAAGGAATTCGTGGAGCTAATTAGGTGATCCTCAAGACAGAGTTCGGTTGAAAACCCATCTGGCACTAGCAGTATCCTAACAAATACCACTAAATGAACTCAATTGCACACACAGGGATGTGAAAAATAACTTGGTCAAAAACAAGTCCGATTCATACCTTGGTCAAAAGTCTTGTAAGAAAAAGTACAGTCGTGGCTAGTGAGCTAAAACCGTCCGAGTCTCAGAAAACCTTAGCTACATTTCTAAACCAACTGCGCTACTTTTCATATTTGCAAATACCATCAGAAAATACAAAAAAAGAAAAACCATGTATACATGTAAAGTCACACATCACAACAATCACCTAAAAACAAAATAAAAGAGTTCTAAACAGTCTATGGTGCCATAGCCAAACATCATAAATCCCATTCATCCATCTCATCTCTGCATATCACATATAAATCAAAAACATTTGCATTCATCATAATATGCATCCATAAAAATAAATCAACATGCATACATCCATATTCATCAACCATCATGCATAAGATCAAAGAAAATCAAAACAACAAAACAACAAATAAATGCAACACAAAAACAAAAAGCAATAAAAATTGCCACCCGACATCAGTTTTGCTATGCCAAAAGGTTAAGTGCAAGAGCACTTGTTACTATCCCACTCCCTAAGAAGGCTACCATAGCCGGACCGCTCCACGGGAAGATGGATTGTCGACAATTTAATCCCCAAATGATATCACAAAAACAACAAAACAACAAAAACATAAAAATCAACACAAAAACACAAGCAATAAACATTGCCAGAAACAAGTGCTCTTGCACTTAACCTTTTGGCATAACAAAACTGATGTCGGGGTCTACATTGTCACTATCCTACTCCCTAAGAAGGCTACCATAGCCGGACCACTCCACGGGAGGTCAGATTTTTGCCAATTTTAACCCCAAATGGCATCACAAAAACAACAAAACAACAAAAACAATAAAAAAATGCAACATAAAAACAAAGCAATAAACATTGCCGGACACAAGTGCTCTTGCACTTAACCTCTTGGCATAGCAAAATTGATGTCGAGGTTTACATTGTCACTATCCTACTCTCGAAGAAGGCTACCATAGCCGGACCACTCCACGGGAGGACGGATTGCCGACAATTTAATCACCAAATGGTGTCACAAAAACAACAAAAACAAGAAAAAATGCAACAAAAACAAACAACAATAACATTGCCGGACAAAAGTGCTCATGCACTTAACCTCTAAGCAAAGAAAATAGATGTTGAGGTTCAAATTATCACTCTCCTACTTCCCCAAGAAGGCTACAATAGCCGGACCGCTCCACGGGAAGTTAGATTTTCGATGATTTCACCTCATTACGGCATCACCAAAAGGGTTAACACCCACCAAAAACAGGTCCAAATGTTGGAAAAATTGCACACGCTTAAGGGTAAACCCTCTAAAGGCACCCTTGCACAAGTCATCTTGGGTCAAGCGACTCGTCGCTTCTCTCACGAAGGTCATTCCCTCATCGATTCGTCGCTTGAGGGGGTAGTCACACTTAGTCACCAACCAACAATCACACACCCAATTAAGGAAAACAACATGCATTCAAAGAATCATTTACAAAGACAATCACGCTCCTGCTTGGGGCAGTAAACAAGCAACAATCAAATCAATCAAACACTTGGCATTTCGTGAATCATGAACACAAGGTTCCCCCTAAAGATAAAAACGCCCTTCACTTGTTCATGACTGATCAATGTCTAAGTTCAAGTCACACCTCACCAAAACAGGTTAATACTTGAAATCAAATTCCTTAGCTCGTCAGAAGCAAGGATTCAAGAATGCATGCCCTTTCCATACTTGGGGCATCAAAAGTTGGTTAGGTTACCAAGAAACCCTAATCATTGGTGCTTTGGTTATCTATTTTTGCTCAACACTGCGTCACCCGCAGCGCTTCCCAAAAAGGGGCATCTGTAGACACCAAAATAGCACCAATCCGATTATGTGACTGCAAACACTGATCGCTTTGACAAACACAGCCCCCAGGGCAGACCTCAGAGGTTAAATAGTGGTCTTAACCACTTTCATAGCAATTTTTGTAAGGTCAAGAAGCAATTTGGCACACTTGGACACTTTGCCCATTATTCGTCTCACCCAGGGACAAATTCAAAATAGAATCCGTCCCACCCCAGGATGAATTCTGAATCCGTCCCTGGGTGGGACGAATTCTAAGCTTAATGGGAAAAAAAGGCAAATGGCGCCAATGGCAGCCCGAAACGGTCGCTTGATGACTCTCGCCTTGCACGCGTGTGTAGGTGGACGAAGGGGCCGTTAGAAGACTGTTACAAAAGGCATTTATCAAAGCCCAAGTCAATGGAGGACTCCCCTCCCTCATGGGAATACAAGACTGCCACATGGCGCCTATGACCAACACATGGCATTTCTGCTTCCCTCCCAAAAGAGACCCCATGGGTCTATAAAATTTGGGACTTTCCTCACCCAAAATAGACAAGTTGAAGGAGTTTTCAAGCAACGAAGTGCTGCCGAGTTGAAGATCCACTTGCATCCCTTTTGGTTCACCTTCCCACATCCACCAATATCTTTTGCAAGGGAGGTTGTTGGGTGGCCTTTGGAAGCTCGAACCTGATCTAAATCCAACACATGGACACCTGAACCAACCAATTCGCCGACCCCCGATCCTAAAATGTTTTGGGCCCATCCCTAGTGGATTGGCGCCAGAATCAAGTGCCAACGGTGGGAGGCCCACTTGGGCACCCCCCACTTTCTAGGTTTTAGAGCATTCTAGATTACCTTTTCAGATTGCATTTTGTGTTATTAGGTTTGATTAACCCATAGCTGCAATTTTGTAACTTTTGGTCAGATTCTAGTATGTTTTGTGTTGCTTTGTTGTTTCGCTAACTTGCAGGTGTCGAGGTCAAATTCCTGAGGGTGGAGGCCAAATTGGGAGAATCCGACCATCTGGGTCATCCCAAAATGGCCCCAATTACATAAACCCCCTAGTTGCAGGCGTTTTGCAGGTCTCGAGATCCGACATTGCAGCAACAGCAGGTCGGTTTCGTCAACACAAGAATTCGTCCCACCCAGGGACGAATTGCAGTCAGAATTTGTCCTGCCCAGGGATGAATTCCAGTTGAAGGTAGATTTGCCAGCTGTCTCAGTGGCAGTGGCCTTCTAGTAACTTTTCTTATCTTCTGTCAAGTTTTGAAGCCATTTGGACTCACTGTATTCACTGTTTCAGGCAAATGTTTACATGCATATTTCGTTAGTTTTAGAGAACAAACACTTTTCATTTGCGGTAGATGCTACTGACATCTTGGTTGTTTCTTTGTTCGCAGGAGAAGCAGCGGAGGTTAAGAACTCATCGACATCAGCGACGACATCATCTTAGCCTGCCCATTGCAATCGTGGGCACGCGGGAAGAGGAAGACTAGGTCACACATTGTAATGAAGACAAATTTAACGCTCCTAGCCCCCAAAAGGGGAGGAGAAGTCTATGTAACCGAGGATAAGATATTTGAATAAAGAGGGCTATGATTTATTTACATCTTTTCTTTCCTTTCCAAATTGTCTCTTTCCTTTGTTTTGGTGCATAAGGTTAAAGCGTTACATTTCGTCTTACATTGCATAATTAGTGTTTCCTTTGCCCGAAATCTCGTGCTTTCACTTACTCCTCTTTACCTTCATATTTTGCAATGTTACTCCTTACATGTTCCTTTGCAATCAAATCGTTGAGAGCATTTACTAGAAAATTGGGTCCCCACTAATCAAATCTTTGAAGGCATTTACTGAAAAAATGGAACCCTCCACAAATGTACCATCCGTGTTTTAGTGTTCAGGTCAGCTTCTTATCTCATTGAGTACTTGTAGATTCTAAATTATTTTTAGCAAACTTCTTTGGTTTTGTTCTTTTTTTTGGTCTTCTTCATGCTTTTCATAAACCTTGGTCACATCCCTAACTTACTCTTATTTCTTCTACATCCTTGCTCAATAAGAAGCTCAATCTTCTTCTCTTGAGATTATAAATTTTCCATGAATAGTTTAATCAAAATTGTATATTGTTCTAACTATACTTGGAACAACTTGATTGCTACTACAATATCCTCCATCTAGTTATTTAATATTATCCTCCATCTAGTTATTTAATATTTTTCTACATAGATGACACAAAGAATCCTATAACTTAAGGATTTTGATGGTATCAAAGCCTAGGTTGTGAAAATATAGGCCAACTCTATGTCATTGATGAGAACTTATGTGACTTTCAATTAACATAGTTCTAACTTAAGTATTATGATGGTATCACAGCCTAGGTTGTGAAACTCTAGGCAATTGTTTTATGAGAACTTATGTGACTTTCAATTAACATAGTTCTTTTTGCATCCAGGAAAAATGGTGAGCTCTTCCAAAAAAAAATTGAATTAGCTCAACAAGAGGTGCTTATTGAGAGTATGAAGGGACTAAAAAGGATCATAAAAAAGAGATTATGGGGTAGAAGCACCCTATAAACATGTCAAAAAGGACAAGAAACCCTTAGTCAGAAAAACCTCATGTAATTACACCAAGAAAAAATGAACCAATAGAGAGAACATATGGAACAATAGAGGACCTAATCACAAGAACAAATGAACCAACAAATTGAACAAAAGAGGGTTCAGTTGACTAAACATATGGAATAATAGAAGGCCCAATTGGCTTAGTAACAAAAATTGATAACTCAAAAACATAAGTTAATTGAAAATTTATCTAAAAGAGAGGAGCCATAATATGGTCAAGATAATTTTCCTAAGGGTTCTATTCGAAATAAAGTTAGTGTTGAACTTAATAAGGATTTGAGAAATATTGACATATCTAAATTTGATGGTAGTGGAAACGACAAGGTGGCTGAAAACTATATAAAACTATATAAATGAGGCTGAGGTCTATTACTCTTTAGAATAAAAAACTTCTTGGGTAGTGGATGACTTACAAAAAAGGGCAATTATGTTGAACCAACTGATGTTTCTACCATCTTGGTAGATATTTTTGAAGGAATTTAGAAACATATTTTTGACTCGACAGTCCTATGTAGAAAAATTTGCAAAATTTATCAACTTACAAGAAAACATGCGTCCCTAACTATTATCAAAAATTTGTGTGGTTTTTAAAGTATGTACCCGAATATACCTAAATATGATGATCATGAAGAGCTTAAGGTACAAAATTTCATTTTGATATTACATCAAAAAAAAAAAATGTCTATGATCAGTTTATTTTAATCTAAGGATATTTTGGAAGCATATGATTTGGCCCATCATGAGGAAGTAAATTAGAAAAATAAGAAGTCTTTCTTTTATAGAAAATGAAAGAAATGATCCTCCAAAAAGAAAAATATTGATTCTGATAGATGATATATCTATTGATACAAAAATGCTAAATATGAGAATAGATATAGAAACAATAGCAATAAAAGAGAGAGTGGTATAAGGGAAGGAAATTTATGAATAGAAATGAATGGAAACCAATAACTTAGTATCCAAGGAAAAAGACTACACCATAGGTTAGGATTGTAGAGGGTACAAAAAACAAAGCTCCCCTTCATGGTTGCTACATATGCAATAGAGTGCATTATGCTAATCAATGCCCAAAAGGTAATTTTTCTCTCACCAAATAAGCGACACATTTCCTTTTAAAAGGAAGAATTTATGATAGAGATGTTAATATTTTAATTGATAGGGGGGCTATTGAGAGGTTTATTTCTATTAGTTTGATAAAAGACATACTGAAAAAGCCTAGATTTATGGAAAATGAGTGGAAGGTTGAGTATGGGTTAAGATAGACCTATAAAGTCAATGAGTGTATATTTGAACCCCAAATCACCTTACCTCAAAGAAAAACTAGGTTCCATTTATACGTAGCTCCCTTACACACATTTGAAATTGTTTTAGGTATATACTGGCTTTAGACGCATAAGGCTCTAGTAAATTTTTAAGAGAGGTGGTTATATCTCTATTTTATCACCTATGCAAGTTAAGAAGGTTATTGGAAAATAATGTAAGCTCTACATCGTCAAGAAAGAACCAAATCTAACTCAAATCAAGTAAAGACCTAATGAAAACAAAAAATTTATAGTCATGATAACCTATTGTATAAAATGGTATGGATCATTAGAGCAAATGGGAGGAAGGGAATTCATCATAATTCTTATACTCAATATTAATGAGTTTAGGAAGGGCAATCACTATGAATCATATAACACCTAGCACCAGTAATTGTGAGAAGGCTATTGTGATTCGATTAACAACTACTTTCTGACATACTAGCCTAGGAAAAGTTGTCCTTTTGCCATGAACAAGTAACTAGGAGTGATATGGGATGTCACTCTAGACTTTTGTATGAATAGTACCATGAGGTATCTCATACTCATCATTTGATAGGGGAATTGTTAACTAAATACCATAATTGGGAGTAGCTAGTTACCGATGTTATAAGGTTTAGTGACGAGTTGGAATGGAACAACTCCTTATCAATCGTAACATGACTTGAGATACCTGGTCCTGAGCTAGAGTAATGGTGGGCCCTAATTGACTCCTTAGAATCTTGGACTCTCAATTAGAGACTAGGCATGTACCCTAGGATTAGAAAATATAATTATAATCTAAGGAAAATATTTATAGTGATGATGATAAGCTAAGGATAGTAGTTAGGCCAAAGAACCTAAATAAATGGGACAATAAATTATGTGTCCTGGCCCTACCTAATGCCATGAACATAGACCTCTAATAAAGGATAATAATTTGTTCACAATATGGCACCTTTTGTGGGTTTCGGTCAATCTAGACCACTTGAGAGATTGTATGCAGTGGTTAGTAATATCAAAGTGAGTAACTCTATGCCTATGCACTAATTAAATGTTGGATGATGATTAAAATTTTTGTGATATTAAATGTATATTTGGTTAAAAATTTTACTTTGATATTTTGGGCATGTTGCAAAGGGTTGGGTTGCTCCTTAGATGCTTCTTTGTAATCAAAACTTTGAGATCATTTACTGTCAAAATGGGTCCCTCCAAAAATGTAGCAACCTTGCGGATAAAATATTTAGATATACACATTTAAATTCATGCTAGTGTATAGCGTAAATATGCCTAGTGCCTAATTGAGAATCCACCATTTTATTGGATTCAATTAGGGCCCATCATTACTCTAGCTCAGGACCAGATATCTTAGATAATGTTTTGATTGATGAGGAAATGTACCATTCCATCTTGTCATTGAACCTTCTAGCACTAATAATTATCTACTCCCAGATCCAATATTCTACTAGCAATTCCCCAATTGAATAATAAACATGATATCCCTCACTGTACTACTCATACAATAGTATAATAGTGAAATCCCATACAACCCTCCTTTACCTTCTCATCCTGAAACTTCTTGGTAGGAGTAGAGTTTCCCCTGAATCATAGTATTTGTCCTTCCCATAATTACTGGTATTGGGTGTTACAGATTACACCATCCTTCCCGATGGTGGTTATGGTTTCTTCACCCTACTGGGTAGTTCTTCTTTCTTAATGTTTAATATTTTAGGTTAGCATTATTTCACCAAAAGTTTAAAAAAATTTATTAATCTAACTTCAAGTAAATATTATTATATTTCCATATCACACTACTAAAATAAACAAACTTTAAACTTCAAATGATATAAATTTTCATAAATACCTTTTTCTAGCTAGTGATACACTAAATATATACAATATTTCACAACATAGATTTATTTAGTAACCCATCTATTAATGTTTTCTCCACTCTTATCCAATGAGTTTCTATAAATATATATTAATAAAAAATATTTAAAAAATCATTTTCAATCCCTTTTTATCTAACTACCTTTATATAAATGGTTAAACCAAGAAATATTTCTAGATAACTTTATTCAATCTTCCTTTAAAAGATATTAGCAATGTATACATTCCACGAATTTTATCCAATGAGTTTCTATAAATATATATTAATAAAAAATATTTAAAAAATCATTTTCAATCCGAAATATTTCTAGATAACTTTATTCAATCTTCCTTTAAAAGATATTAGCAATGTATACATTCCACGAATTTTATCCAATGAGTTTCTATAAATATATATTAATAAAAAATATTTAAAAAATCATTTTCAATCCGAAATATTTCTAGATAACTTTATTCAATCTTCCTTTAAAAGATATTAGCAATGTATACATTCCACGAATTTTAATTCTTAAGACTAATTCAAAGCTAAATATACTCTCCTTTGAATAAAATAAAAATATACTTTATTCAAATTTATCTATACCTATACTTTATACTTTATTCAAATTTATCTATACCTACCTACCTTATCTCTATAAAGTAGACTAAAATATTAGTCTACAACCTAATATGATATGAACAAAAGGAATATACTTTTCAAAATCCTATTATAAAAAGAAACCATTATCCACATGTAAACTATAACAACCCGAAATCTAACTAAAACCCATAATTATTTTAATAATCAACATTTTTTAAAAACTTCGTAACTTTCATCCTTTTATAATTCGATTGAAAATATCGAAGAGACCACCAATGAAATTTAGTGACGTTTCATTTCTAATCTCCATTTAATTCAAGTAAACTACATTTAGACACTTGTATAGACTATTAAACACTTTTAATAGATCATGATTATCGTTGGATGAAAATATAAATTATTATCTTATGTGTAAGAAGGAATAGGACTTTCCTAGGTTATTTGTAGGATATGTAGCTATAAATTATAGAGTACATCTATTACATATTCACTATATTTTATCAAGTGAAAAAAGAGGTTGGTCTTAGTATGCTCGTACTCAAAATTAGAGTAGATAGTAAAGTAAAATGAACTCAAAATTACCACTAGTGCAAATCAATTGAGGTATCTTATGATTTTGTCTCTGGACCTTATTGTAGCTTCTCATATTAATATATTTAATTAGATTTTAAAACAAAAAATAAAGCAAACTTGTTCTTTTGCATTATAAGCCCGCTATAG
The DNA here is from genome assembly GCA_028583015.1 of Wollemia nobilis. Taxonomy (NCBI): domain Eukaryota; kingdom Viridiplantae; phylum Streptophyta; class Pinopsida; order Araucariales; family Araucariaceae; genus Wollemia; species Wollemia nobilis. Next base: position 34,981 of record JAQPPZ010005258.1, read on the forward strand.
ATAATGTCTTCTATATTTCATTAAAATGTAAGAGTATACATCCATACTTTTTTTTGTAAACCATGGAGCATTAGTCATATAGAAGAAAATAAAATAAGAGTTTAAAAAATTCCCATAAAATATTGCAAGGCTACTCGGCTATAACTAAACCAAATGAAAACCAAATAAAAAGCAAGGGGAAAACACCACTAACAAAAAATCAAATCAAATCAAAGAGAAAACATCCATTAGAAAAAAAATCAAATGAAAACAAAAGGAAAAACACCATTAACACAAAATTCTCAATGAGAATATGAGTTTCTAATTGCATTTTGTGCATTAATATTCTCAGAATATTCTCTGAGAATTAGAGAAGAGGAGTGTGTTTATGGTTTGATGGCAGCTACACCAAATGGAACTATAAAAGAACTACAAAAAAAACAAAAACAAAAAAAACATAAAAGTACATGTGCTAGCTTATAAAGTTACAACCTTAAAACACATATGATTCCTAACAAAGGAGGACATGAAGAAAGTAACATAAAAATACATGATATCTTACAAAGGTACAATAAAGTTAAGTTGAAAAAAAAAGTGGATTTGTTGGTCTTATAGAACGAATATAAGATAAGAGTTTAAAAAATGATCATGAAAGGTTGCAATTGTTGCAAGGACTACAAGGAAAATTATGCTATTTAGGTTGCCTAAACCTAACCAAAATAAATAAAAACAAAAAAAAGGCAAAAAAAACCCATTAGAAAAAATTTCTTGTTAAGTGCATTCTGCAAAAATTTCTTGTTAAGTGCATTTTGCAAAAAGTTTTGAAAAGAAATTAATGCTACAATCTTCTCCTAGGATTAGAGAAGAGAGGTTTTATGGTTTTTTGGAAACATTTTGGAAAGAAGTAGCTACACTATTAGTGTTAATTTGCTAGATTTAAAAATTAGTAACTACACCAAATGGAGGTGTAAAGAAACGACAAAAGATTTAACAAAAGCTACAACTATTTGTAGGGAGCATCATGTAAAAGAATATGTTGCAGTATTTGTAAGAAAAAATTAGAGTTCGGTGAAAAATGAGAGAAGCACATGAAGAACATAAAAGGACACGTACTAGCTTACAAAGGTAAAAAGGAGAGGGTTTGTTGTTTTATGGCAGAATTGATGCGTACTAGCTTACGGAGGTAAAAAGGAGAGGGTTTGTTGTTTTATGGCATAATTTTAGGAGGTGAAGAAGTATTGTGTGTAGGCTATGGAGTGGCTTATGGGTTCTGATGAGGGCCCTTCTAAGACTCCTCCTTGGTCCCCTTCCTTTAGAAATCATTTTCAAATGGAAATGGAGGACATTTTGTTTAGAGACTCAAATCTTCATTCTATTTTCTATAGAGCGGCCAAGAATCCAAAGCAACAATCATACTAGGCAAATGTTAATGGTTACATCCCCCAGGCAAAACTTCATCCTAAACTAGTGATAGATCAAGTTGAAGGGCTACTACCAATGAAGTTGAAGTGTTGGCTATCAAGAAAGCCTCTCTCAATGCTTCTGAGAATGTAGTTAAAAAGATCATTGTTGATTTGGACTCACAAATTATGGTGGGGCTTCTATATATTATAATAAATTTCAAACCTAAGGCTTGAAGGATAAGAAACATTATGATCCAAATTAAGTCCATATATTAAAAATTTGAGGATGTCATCCCAATCTATGTTATAGACAAAATAATGCAACAATTTACCTTTTGTCTAAACAAATTCTAATCAAGATAGGGACACTTTTTAATGGTTGAATATCAACCAAATGGTTCTTATTTTGACCAAGAAATGCTTATGTAATGAGGAGGCCAGGTCTAGAGTCCATTGAGGCCTGTGGATAAACGGAGGATGAGATATTAATGGGTGGTGTGGATAAATGGAGGATGAGATATTAATGGGTGGTTTTTTTTGTTACCTCCTGCAACACTCTTTTAGCACTCATAGTTTTACACTCGTTTAGCATTGGTAGTTTTTTTTAGGACTATCAAACCTGTTAGGTTACTTAGGATCAACATAAAACAAAAATAGAGTCAGCTAAGAGTCTTGGTACTCATTTTTTTTTTTGTTATTTTTGGAGATGTTATTCCAAATTTTATTTGTATTTTAGTTCTTGCCAAAAGTGGCATAATTTGATTCTTTCTCTATCAATAAAATGTTTTATAGCTACACCAAATGGAGGTATAGAGTAGCTACAAAAGATGAATAGAAGCTACAGCTATTTGTAGGGAACATTGTATACAAAATATTTAACAAAATCCACAACTATTTGTAGGGAGCATTGTGTAAAATAATTTGTTATAGTATTTGCAAGAAAATATTAGAGTTCAGTAAAAAAGGAGAGAAGCAGAAGTCCAAATAAATTCCATGACTGGTCCACATTAAAACACATAAATTCCATGACTGGTCCACCTTAAAACACATATGAGTAGTAGTAGATGGTAGTGGCAAGTATGAAAGTTAGATTGTGTATTTTCCTAAAATAATTCAAGAAGGTTTTAGAATACCATGAGAATATCATGGGGCACAAGAATTATGTCTAATATATTTTAGACGTTCAATTGATTACGAGTGATAATGATCTATTATCTCTATATATAATATCTCCTAGCATTTTTTAGACCTTAGCTATACACCAAGAATGTACCTAGCCAATGGTATGGTATTAAGACCTATTCCTCTAAAAATTTTGGTATTTGCATGACAAAATTAGCCTCTAATAAAAATAAGAAAAATTTATGACTGAACTTGATATTGGTGAAAATGAACTCAAGTAGATATACATTAAAATCGTTTAATGTTATTTTTTATTTAATTTTTGGATATATATTTTTATTTTATTATGAAATATTTTTGGATGTATATTTTTATTTTATTATAAAACTTGTCAGAACCAGACTGTTTGAAATTGAGAAGGTAAATTCATGATCCAGAAGAAACTGGAAAGATACACTCAAATATGCATTTTGATGGTACAAAGCCAAAATCAGCAACCTTTGCTACCATATTGCAAGCATTCTCACATTGTGTCATCAAAAAGTCCTTGTCTGGTCCACCTCAAAACACATATGAATAGCACATGGCAAGCGTTAAATTGTGTATTTTCCTCAAATAATGCAAGATGGTTTTAGAAGACCATGACAATATCATGGGACATGTGTAATGTATTTCACTCATTCAATTCATTGTAAGTGAGACTGATATATTCTCTTTATGTATACTATCATTGTTTATGCCTTAGCTATACACCAAGAATGTCCATGTCCCTAACCAATAGTATGGTATTAAGATCTATTCTCTTAAAATTTTGAGATTTTCGCCCCAATATTAGCCTCGCATAAAAATAACAAAAGTTATGACTTTGAACTTGATGTTAAAATTTAACATGTTATGAATTTGAACTTGATGTTAAAACTTGTTAAAACTCTTAGGTATCTTATTAAAACTTTTAGCTGAAAATGAACTCGAGAAAAATTTCAAAGAAAAATTCAAAGATACAGTAAAATCAAGCAATGTATATTTTAATTTAATTTTTTGGATGTATATTTTGATTTTATTATGAAATATTTTGGATGTATATTTGATTTTATTATCAAAGTTATCAAAACCGGAACTCAGAAGGTAAATTCATGATCCAGAATAAGTTGGAAAAAATGCACTCAAATATGCTTTTTGAAGGTATATAAAGCCAAACTTAGCAATGCATTTTGATGGTACAAAGCCAAAATCAACAACCTTTGCTAACATCTTGCAATGATTCTTACAACTTATTCTATTGCACTTTAGAACAAGTTAAAACTTAAGAAAGACTAAATG
>JAQPPZ010005260.1:0-37377 GCA_028583015.1 Wollemia nobilis
GAGATATAAAATAAGTAGACTATGGTAAGTATATGTGTAGACACCAAAATAGCACCAATCCGATTATGTGACAACAAGCGCTGATCGCATTGACACACACAACCCCTAGGGCAGCCCCCAGAGGTTAAACAGTGGTCCTAACCACTCCCAAAAGCAGTTTGGAGGTCAGAGGTCAATTTGGCACCTTTTTGGCACCTTGCTCTCTGCTCGTCCCACCCAGGGATGAATACAAACTGGCATTCATCCTACCCAGGGATGAATATCAGAATTCACCCTAGGGTGAGGCGAATAGCAAGTTTGACTGGCAAAAAGTCAAACCTCGACAAGTCCGCCAGTTAACTGAAGCTTCAGGCCATGCAATTGTGAGGAATGGCTCCAAATCAAGAAGAGAGACTTCAGTCATGCATGTCTTTATTTTAGAGACCTCATGCAAGGAGATTCTAAATCAGGGAATTAGCTTTTCTCTCAAAATAGGACATACAACTCAAGTGGCGCCCTCGCATGCGCAATTCAAACAGAGAGACCCTAGGTCTATAAATTGGTGAGTTTTCTCACCCAAAATATATATAGAGAAGGAGCATTTGAGCAACGAAGTGCTGCCAATTTACATACCTACTTGTGATTTGTGCCTTTCACATCCTTAATCTCTCATTCGAAAGGGAGGTTATTGGGTGACTATTGGAAGCACGAATCAAGACCCAAAACCCAATTTTTGGCCACAATATCCCACAAAATTTGTCAAAAATACCCCATAACAGGTTTTGGACCCATCCCAAGTGGATTGGTGCCAAAACAGAGTCCCAAATGATGGGCGTCCTGCCCTCGGGCGCTCCCCAAACTGTCGTAGCTCTAAACGCCCCACCCCGGGATGAATAGAAATATGTGATAGTTTTCTTTGATTTTTCTTTTGCATATTATTCTAGGTTATTTAAATAGGCTGTAGTTTAAATTTCATTTCATTCTGAGTATTTTTGACCAGGTTTTTATCATTTCCCGCCTTTACTAATCTGCAGATGCCATCATCAAAATCTGGGTTCTAGAGGCCAAATTGGAGAAATATGACCATCTGGGTCTTCCCAAAACACCCCCAATTAGCTAACCCCAACTTTGTAGGTCATTTGGAGCTTCCTAAGTAGGACATTGAAGAGGGTGCTTTCTGACAAATTGTTGCAGGTTAATTCATCCCACCCTAGAGCGAATACAAATCTGTAAGGAATTTCTCGACTGTTCCTTTTGCAGTGGCTTCCTGGTAACATATTTATGCTTCTATCAAAATTTTAGGTCGATCTGATATCATTTGGTCATCGGTTTAATATTTTCATGCATACACTGACAGTAGGCCTTGGGAAATACATGTTTTATTCTATCTGCAGGTGCTACTGATATTTTCTATTTTATTTGAATGCAGGTCTTCAACATCGGAGGAGTAGGAAGGAGCCAAAAATCATATACACAAGTGGTGGTGATGTTTTGGTCCACCCATCTTACATGTGGGCACGCGGAAGAAGGATTGCTATCCATGGATGTGATAAGAAACATATTTGACGCTCCTATCCCTTAAAAAGGAAGGAGACGCATTGTAACTCGAATTTGAAAGCATATCAATAAAGAGGGCATATTTCATATTGCTTTTATCTTGTGTCGATTCGTCTATGTTCTTTCTTTTCATGCATGTTGCAATATATAGGCTTTTAGCGTTAAGTTTGGTTTTAAACGCATCTTGCTTGGCATATTCCTTTTTGTTTCCGTATCCTCGTGCTTTTAGTGGTGATCACGGTGGGACCTCTATCCCTTGATTTTTAATATTAACTTTCTGATTAAATTTGCTTGTTTTTGCTTACAGGTACCAAGTTTTCAAATGCTGGACTGTTGTTTGTTTTAGTCTGTGACGAGTACAGAGTTGTAATTCGTCTGACCCAGAGGCGAATAGGAATCCGTACTACCCTAGAATGAATACATATCTATTATTTGTCTCACCCAGGGATGAATAGCTCTCTATGCAATTTCAGAGCAGAAAGTCAGAGACATCCGATTTGGGTAGAGAAGAGGTAGGGGTTATAAAACACCTTCTGTCATTTTCTGCTTTCTATTTTTGGTTTTCTGGTTATTTTCTTGCATAGGAGAGTTGAATGCTTGATTGCTTCATTTTATGCAATTTAAAAATAATCCCACACACCACGTGGTCATTTAAACCAAGGATTTGGTCGTAAAACCCCAACCCTTGAGCAAGACCAACGGTGGATTTCATCATCATCTTGGCTTGAGATATTGCATCCATAACCCCGATCGTGACTATTGCTAGACGTAAATCCTGATGAAAGTTGACCAAGTGTAGCTTGGGGTGATTCCCAATGCATGAGGATAAGTATTCTATGGTAGGTGTCATAAACAGAGTGATTCCCCTTTCGTACCGCCTATGTTCCACGTATCATCTGCTCTCACGTACCTATAGTCTCCCTCACGTAAGGGCGGGTATATAGAGAGGTTGGTATATCGGTCCGACAATGGTATATTGAAGGGGCAACCATTTTGGGAGTCATAAGAGCCATCATAATTGCATTTAAACGGTCTTCACAAAAATCTTTCAAACAAACATCAAAACACACTAAACCAGATTTAGGGCACACTTTTAATCTTTAAACGAGATAACCATTGCATTGATTGTGTGTGTTTTTTTCTGTTTAAGTGTAGCATAAAGAATCCTAAAAGAGATAAAAATCTACTCATCTTAAGGAGCACATCACCATGGTGTACACTCGTAGCCAAGCCCAATCAAGGGCAAGCACTACAGAAAGTGTGCAAAGGGGGACAAATCTTCCCCGATATAGTCCTGAGGACTTGGTCATCCCACCTTGGTGGCATCGCACATGAGATAGTCCACATCATGCCACCACAGAGGCACAGGACTCTAAAGGCACCTCTTTGAGAGGCACCCCCACTCAGCATAGGCCCTTTCAAGAGGATAACCTACACGTAGCACTCAACATAGACATGAGACCTCCCTTAGACACTCATTATGAGTGGCCTAGTGATGAAGTGTTAGAGCAATGGAGGGTCCACCAGGAGGGGCCACATGATTTCTTCATCCCTCCTTTACCCCGTATTGTTGTTAGAAACACTAGGCAATATCCAGAGTATCAGGCTCTCTAGACAGGGCAAGACAATTCTGCCCGCACCTTTTATGCATACGAAAGAGAGTGCGAGGAAGACTACTATGTTCCTCAAGAGTAGTACACAGTGCGGGAATGATGCACCTCTGCACCCGCTATGTATCAGGAGCACCCATTGAGGCCGGAGCCTCAGGTAAATGCCACTAACCTCGATAGAGGGAAGCAACCCATAGGGGTCTCGGATCACCATGATCGAGATAGACATGTAGGAGAGGCATCTAGGCTTCCTAAACATGAGACGATGGAACAAAGTGACTAGGCATTTGCCAAACATGTCGCCCACCAAGCACAGATTATGCAGCTCAGGCAAGATCAACAACAATTAGAACATTTGTGTCGCCTTAACAAAGAGTGTATTCAGCGTCAGACAACCGAGTTACTTCACAACAATGTGCCTGAGAAGGTCCCAACCCCTCATGCACATAAATTAGAAAGGTATGAGAGGCATAACCCCTTGGTGCGAGATAGGTTTCTATGACCTCATCAAGCACTGCCTCCAAGACCTCCTAGACCTGAGCGGGAAGCCACTCCCAGACACAATGATGGGCACCCTCCGTGGACACCCATCAATGTTTACAAGCCTAGGCCAGACACTCCTCAAGAAGCCTATGAGGAATATGAACAAGAAGAAGAGTGGGCTGAAATGCCCTATCAAGGCAGAAGGGGTGCTACCCAACTACCCCTCCAAAGACCTCAAATTCCCTGCAACCCACAGCGGGAGCAAACCAAGGAGGAGGAGATCAAATCCTCTGATGCATATAAAGCATTACTAGAATGCTTAGATACTATGGAGCTCAAGACTTATGGGCCCCAAAAGCCTACTTTACGCCAACTCCGTAGTCATCCTGTGCATCCGTCAGTGCCGGCACCTCCATACCCTAAACACTTTAAGCTACCCCAATTGGAACTCTTTAGAGGGGAGGAAGATGCCCAAGAGCATGTGACTCGATTCTTGAGCCAATGCTTTGGTATTTAGGACAATGATGCTTTGCTATTAAGAACATTTATAACCACATTCGTAGGCTCTGCCTCGGATTGGTTTACTCAATTACCAAAGCACAACATCTATAACTTGGATCAGCTAGTGGACGTGTTCCTAGAATGCTTTGCCTTCAACACCAAGAAAAAGGCATCACTAAGTGATCTAGCTAGCCTCAGGCAGTATGAGGAAGAATCTATGGTGGCATATGGGAACCGGTGGAGGATGTTGCTTTCAAAGCTGCCTTACCTCCCTCCTATGTCTGACTTGACTCAAATGTTCTCCAAGAGTTGTTTGAGATCGATCTCCATGCTATTGCAGCTACAACAATATGCCACTTTAGAGGAAGCTCTGGCGCAAGCCAAAATCATCGAGGAGATCAAGATACAGGATGGCAAAATTGCCAAGCCTAAGAAAAAAGAATGGAACAAAAACACCAAAATAGGGACTACGCAACAAAAACCCACCATGGTCAATCAGGTTGCTATAAATGTCCCTAAGCCTACACAAGCAACATAGCCTCCAAAGGCTAACTATCAGGCGGTGCCTCCCAACAACTATGATAGAGAAAACCAAAGGCAAGAACAAAATCAGTAGCGTCGCCCTAGGCGACAATTTATGCCTTACATAGAGTCCAGGGACTCCCTGTTTGACCGCTTGTCAGCGGTGAACTTGATCAATCTGCTAGAAATTCAAACCATAGACCCTAATGCGCCAAATCCTAAGGGGTACAGGGAGGACTTGTACTGTAGGTTCCACAGACGAAAAGGACATGACCTTAACGCCTATTGGAAGTTCAAAGGTTTGGTGCAAGACTTAATCGACAACAAGACATTGGTAGTGGATAATCCCATAGCACCCAACAACCAACAAATGGGAGTTTTTAGAGACCCCTTGCCCACACATGATGCACAAGCAAAACCCCTTCATGTCAATGAGGTGCAACAGAATTGCCCCATGGAGGGGTATGTAGGGATGATAAGCATAGTGACTAGGAACAAGAGATATCCCGGAGCTGCCCCCGCGACAGTCACAAGAGAAGTTCCATCGATGTCACAACCTCAACAGAACCCTACGTAGCTTCCCCTACCTAGACCAGTGGCCATGATTCGGACTAGACTTACCCAAAGTCTAAGGACCACATCGGCTAGGCTCTCCATATACGAGCTTATTCAACAATCAGCACCCCATCGGGAGGCTCTCATGGAGATATTAAAAGCCATTGAGTTGCATCCCCATGAAGCAAATTCTTTCAACAACTTCATGGGCCATGTGAAACAATGTACAGAACTAGTCATCACCTTTAGAGAAGATGAATTGAAATCGATGGCTGGTGATGTGGCGGATCCACCCCTGCACATTATTGCATGGGTCAACAGGATTCCATATAAGCGGGTGTTGGTGGACACTGGTTCATCCAATAACATTATTACAATCGTAGCATTAAAAAATTTGAAGTTGTTGACCTCTCACATTGTACCTTCCACCTATACTCTTCGAGCATTCAATGATGTGATATGCTCGACAGTTGGCACAATTGTCCTACCCATCCAAGTGGGACAAAAGACCATTCATACATTGTGCCACATTTTAGAAGGTGAGATGGCTTATAATATCTTGCTAGGGCGACCTTGGATCCGAGACATGAAGTGTGTCCCTTCAATTGCTCATCAATGCTTAAAGTATACATTTGAAGGACAGGTGCATGTAGTCCCCGTAGACTTAGAGCCCTTCAAATACTGCAATTCGGTGCAACTAATGCCATAGTCGACCCTTCCATCAATGCATTTGGATTTTTAGTTAAATCCATCTAAACAAGGTCCGATTACGTAGGAATTCCCATTTCCAAGTCCTTCAAATTCCCAGTCGGGTCCATCTTCCTCATCTGGTCCTTCAACAACGATGCCACCTACGGTGGCCACACCAAAGGACAAGGGAAAGAAACCCCTAGAAGAGGAACCACCCCTAGTCTCAACCATCTCTACAGAAGAGATGCCTAGCCAAATGGAAGTCGAGACGCCTAGTTCACCCCACATGGAGTGGACTCAAGGAGAACTCCCATTCGCTCCCCCTCAACCGCCAACAATCATCGTTGAGATGGCCAACACAGGATTGGGGGAGTATCTAGTGCGAAACATTATAGCAACGCCCACACTTGAGTCCATGCAAGACATGGGGAGACCTCGACTCCCCATAGGCTCTGTGGTTCCTCTAGGCTACCCACCCAATCAGACAAACTTCATTTATGGGGGCCTAGATAATGGCGTTGAACCTTACTTGCATGAAGAGGAAGATGAAGAGCCCTTTGTTGAGGATGTCAACTATTTTTCCAACCTTGATTTTGCTTTGAGATACCTTGGCCAATGCAATTGGCATGGATATGGGTTGGGCAGGTATGAGCAAGGAGTGCGTGTTCTTTGCCAACCAAGATATCAAATGTCGTATGACAAGTCAGGAGTAGGGTTCAACCACCCCCTGCCCCTTGACATCTTGGTAGAGAAATGCAAGGCCTAGGGATAGGCAACAAGGATGGGTTGGCATTAGATCCATATGCCAATCCTAACACAACCTATACATTGGGGGATTATCTCCCATTGCTAACAACCAACCTTGTTGATCTTAACAACCCTTTCCCTTCGGCCGAAAAGGGGGGAAATTCAAGGACTCACCTACAAGAGGGATATGGACAAGACCAAGAAGGGTCTTCAGAAGATGAGTCGAAATACGAGGTAGCACCTTGGGATCCTTTTGCGTCTGATAGCAATCATTCACAAGTACATCCCATGGATGATTCTTAGGAGAGCTTCCTGACAATGTCCCCTTTGGATGCTCGAATTGAGCATACGCTACTTCAAGAGGATTAGGTCCCCCCACAAAGAGCGGAACAACCCCGATGGGACCACATTAATCTGCTCAAGCAAGATGGGCCTCAAATATCACAAACAATTGTTGGAGCCAATGAAGGCCTTTGGATCTCTGATAGTGATTACGAAGATGAAACTGAGATGGCTTATCTCAATCATATGTGACAACAGCAATATCCCTTAGACATAGATGACATGTTTGAACAGTTACACATAGGGCCAAGACATAGGTGGCACCTCAACCCGATGCAGTTATAGCAATTACTGCACCCGCCACTCTAGGTATACAGAGAGCATTTTCTGCCTGGAGACCCTATGCAACCATCAGTGCCTAGGGTGGACCCTGTCTTTTTATCCGTGCATAGGGCTGATCCCTTTGTGCCAGTACCCACAGAGCCAGATCCGAAGCACAAAGATCATCTAGGATGTCAGAGTCATTACACCTGTGATAATGGAGACCATAATCATTTCATCAACATGATCTCCATTGGCTTAACCGCCCCCATTCATGATCCAGCCGACCCAACATGGTCATTGCATCTAGACATAGAGGCTATCGATTGGGATCGTGCTGACACACCACCATCCCCATCAGAGTACTAGCCTTGTGGTGGGATGTTTCATTTCACTCCAAGACAGACTCAGGATGTCTTCCATGCTGAAGAGGAACCTAACGTCCCCAACAATGATCTTAATTCAGCAAACGATATCCACCTGATCCCAACTCCACACCAGTTGGAGGACGGATCCCACATGTCGATCGAGGCGACGACTGACATAGACATTGGCTCAGATCTAATGAATCCATGGATTCTCAAGCTGGGGTGTAGCACCCTAAAATTGGCATAGTAAACCTTAGCAAATAATTAAAATTACCTTAGTAATAATTCAAATTCAAATTTCAACCCCAAAACCGCTCCAAAACCGCCTGCTAAACAACTTTCCTCATTTTTCATGCCATTTTTAGGATTTGTTTTGTCCGTTGGACGATATCGTCGCCGATCAGACGATATCGCCTCAGATCGGACGAATTCGTCTGGAGAGAACGTCCAGACGATTTCGTCCCAAAACTAATTTTTCATAATTAGCTTCTGTTTCAACGGCGTCTCTAACCTGGGCAAAAGCGTGTCTGCGTCGTTAGAGACCTCCCCCGTTGGAGATCTTCCAGATTAGGATGATCTCCAACCTCCCAACCTCCTTCCTATGCCTATTTAATCTTAGGCCCTCCCCTTGACATTCCCCTGGCTGAAATTTCCTGTAACACGAGTTCTATTTGCATTAGACCATCTTAAATCACCATTTGCCTTCGTATTTTTCCAAGTTTGTTTGCAGGAACTTCATTGTTTTTCAGCCGGAGCAAGCTCAGATCATCGCAGATGATCTTGTACAATCTCGGACGATCACGCCCCAATTCGAGATGATTTCGACTGCAGTCAACATTGGGGGCAATCAGTGCCCAGAGTTTGCACTTTTCCTATACCTTTCTGCTATTCTATTCTGCATCTAGTTAGTTTTATTATTATTTCCTGTTATTCTGCATCTTGGAGTTCACCCATATAGCTTAAATACATAATAAAATCATGATTAGCTATTAAAGCATGATAATTTACTTGCATTTCTATTTGGGATTATCTTATTAACATCATTATTATCATTTCACATCATTTTCCTTTATCAGCATAGCTGCATTTTTTGTATTCTGTGTCTATTTCTCTGATTGCAGGTCTCTGACGAATTCGTCTGATGAATTCGTCAGATCTCAGATGATCCTGTCTGATTTCAGATGATCCTGTCAGATCAGAGGCGATCTGGACTGCTTCAAAAATTAGAACCTCCATCAGACATCCAGAATCAGGTATGGTTTTTCTCACTTAGCTTGTTCTCTGTATTCTCTGTTTAATTCTATTTTTTGTATTCATTTAAATCTGCATTTCATAATAGAACAGTTTAGATTCATTTGGCCAAACCTAGGATTTGAATGATTAAAGCTAAAACTGAACACATCAAACACATTCCCAACCTAGGCGTGGAGACCGCCACTAAACGTTTCCTGGTGAACCCCACCATCCGTCAAAAAATCACCTTAATACTCCTCCCCGAGAGGCGGGACCTTCAAAGGGCCTCTCAGTCCGAGGTATTGTCCCATCCTTTTCCCATCCCCCTTTCGGGCACGGATCCTATAGCCTGAAGGTAAGGGTGCGAAAAATTTGGAGCGATACATTTTGGTGAACCCGACGTGAAACTAAAACCTTTTGAAAACAAAAAAAAAAAACATAGATGCATTTAAAATCATTAGAAAACTACTAAGTTGCATATCATGTTTAGATGGTAGCTCCTAAGAAAAGACTAGTTGTCACTATAAATGTTGAAAATCAAATAATAGCCATAGAGTTTAATTCTTTGCTTAGACTATCTCAAACATATAGAGTTCCACCTTTGTGGGATGAACTTAATAGGAGATTGGGTATTATTTCATCTAGATCAACCGAACTTAGGCAAATTAAGAGGTTTGCCCTAGATAGAATCCTGGATCCTCATCAACTCATTTTTTATCATGAACTTCAGAGAGCTTGCCATAGGTGGTTAGCTTATAGGAGAGCTCTTGTGTCTTCAGAATTGTTCACCTTCGAGGAATACCTCGAGAACGCAACTATTATACACCAATTCCTAGGTCGTGTAGAAGACCAAGAGGTCATTCTTACGGATAGGGAAAGGTGGAGGAGAGTTCCTAGAGCTGTGTTATATCGAGAGTATTGCCACGAACTTTATTTCTACCAACCAAGTCCGAGACAGATAATATCACTATAGCACTTTTTGTCAAATTCTTGAAAGAAAATTTTCAATTTGAAGAAGAACATTTCATGACTCCTGAAGAACTTGAGCCCGTTAATGATATTTATAAATTGTTTATAGAAAACTAGATCATTGCTTTCATTATTATTATTTCTTGCATTTAGTGTGTTGTTTGTTATCTTTATAATATTGTTAAAAAAAAAAAAAACAAGAAAAACCAAAAACATAACAAAACCAAAACATTTTATTTTAAATACTATAGTAGGTATATAATTAAAATATATACCTCTTAAGCTTGTTGCATATATATATATATATATATATATATATTTGCTGAAATCTAAGTTTAAGCACAATGACTAGACTTAGGAATGGTAAACAAAGTGAAGAAGAAGAAGAAGAAGATTGGTTAGGAAAGAAAACAAAAAAATCAAATGCCCTTCCTGAGGATCCAATTCCAGAAGGAGAAACTCTAGAACAGCCAGAAGATGAGCTGGTTGTAGATGAACAAGAAGAAAATGTTAAAGAGGAAGGATCCTCATCCCCTAGAATGGCTCCAGACAGAACTGTTACTTTTGATAACTTAGATCATTTCTGGAAATTCTTCAATAATAACATTGGTGCTCTTAATATGGCAGTTCGTATTGATAGAGGACAAATTAGTGACACTCAAGCAGCCATGGAAGATATGTTTAACATACACACTAATCCCTTGTCCTTTGTTGATCAAGAAAGTGATAAAGCTGGACCATCCAATATAGATATGGTCACTATGATTCAGAACATGCAAAAACAACAGGTTACCCAACCCCCTAAGGAACCTGTTATTGAGCCTAAAATCATTCCCACACAAAAGAGACCTTCATTCACTGCTTTATTTCGCCAAACTATTGATCAATATGCTTCAAATCGACAAAAACCTAAAATGAAGCCAAACACCAATTTTCAACAATCACAACATAATACAACTTCAAAACTTCTTCATAACACCCTTCCTACCAACAATTTACACAATAGCAATATAGCATCTAATCTTCATGTCCCTCCATCATATGCTCACAAATCCCATATTAATGCCCTACCGAACCAATATGGTGGGCAAACCAGAAATCTGGAAGCCATGGTGAAACAGTTAGCTTCCCGCATGGACCAGATAGATCCCTACCGTCCCTCGTATAATTATCGAGAGATGTGTAGTCAACCTTTGGATCCCATAGTTGTAGCACAACCATACCCTAAGCACTTTCCCATGCCCGTCCTGCCTATATATAAAGGAACTGAAGATCCCATAGAGCATCTTCGCATGTTTAGGATAGCATGTCATGATATATCACATGATGACTTGCTATTACTAAAAATGTTCCCAAAAAGTTTAGGAGGAATGGCATTAGAGTGGTACTATCAATTGCCCACTCATTCTTTGAGGAATTTTGAAGAAACAGCTGAATCTTTTGTCCATCAATTTAGTGCCTACATCGAGAGACACGTGACCATTAAAGATTTATACAACTTAAAACAAGACAAAGATGAATGTTTTGCTGATTTCTTAGCTAGATGGAGGCGGTTGATAGGAAAACCGCACTTTGTGCTACCTTATAGGGAAATGTTGGACATTTTTATTAATAATTTGCAAGAACAACTATCCTATGAATTATCAATTGCTACCTTGACCACCTTCGATCAAGCTATAGACTTAGCTCGAAGGGTGGAAGATGCTCTCATTAGAAGAGGTCAGCTCAAAAAGAAAGATGATGAGAAAACATCCAGAAATCAATATAAAAACAAACAAGTTGTAGGTGACGGAGTCACTGATAGTAGAAACATTGCTAATGTTAATACTACGAAAACAACGGAGAAGTTTATATTAAAACCTCCTGATAAACCACCTCGAGAGTTTACTAGATTGAATCAACCATTATCAACTATTCTACCCCAATTACTCGAAAGAGGTTTGATTCAATTACCAGCTATCCGGGAACCTGATCCAACTATACCCGGATACAGAGCTGATTTACATTGTGATTTTCATAGAGGACCTGGACATGCTACAAACTCTTGCAAAATATTAAAACATAAAATACAAGACTTGATTGATAATAATGAAATGGAGGTGCAAGCCTTTCAACCTAAACAAAATCCTCCTAATAATGCTCAAAAGAACATTCCCCAAAATCAGAATCAAAATGCTAATCAATCATTAGATATATTTCAACATCCTTTACCAAAACATGGTAAAGAGGTGGCCAATCAAATTGAACATCATAATGTTCCCCCTCCTACCCGATATGTAGGGACTATTAGCGGACAATTATCTATTCAGGATCCTCAAATATTTGGCACAACTTTCTCCATGGTTACGTCCAAACCCCTATATAATACTCAAACACCGGATCCTAGTGATGTAGAATCGGATAATGAAAGTGAAATAGACATCACCTCAAACCAATCGAATAGTTCTAAAAATGAATCAGATCCGATTCAACCTATCACAGATGCTATGGTTCCGGAAGAACCATTTCCTAGAAGAGTTACTACTCGACCCTCTTCTAATCAGTTCCTTCCTAATGAACAAGCCATAAACGCTAGACCGAGACCAATTCAACGTCTTCAATATAACATTGTAGGTACCATCGGAGTTGTTACCAGACAACAGGCTCAAAACTCTCAACAGGATCAAACTCAGAATGATGGATCAGCTCCATTTATTTTGAAAAATCCCAATAAAGGGAATCATATGTCTAATGTTCAACCTAAGCCTCCTTACAATATTAATGAACAATTATCCAATACTACAACCAGAATTTCCCTGTTGGACTTGTTAAGATCTTCTCCTACCCATAGGGATGAATTAATGCTCACATTAAGCCAAATGATGGTACCTCAAAATATTCAACCTGAAGCCATGTCCAATACTATCATCACTCGAGAAGTCGATTGTATTGACTTTCGAGATAAAGATATCCCACAACATAGTTTACATAAGGATAACCCCTTATATATTACTGCCCTAATAGGAGATGTAGCTATTAAAAGGGTCTTGATTGATAATGGTTCATCTCTAAACATTTGCACTTTTGACTTCTACCAAATATTTGGGTTTAGAAGTGATGAAATGAAGAAAACTGACATGATCATAAAAGCTTTCAATGACGAAACACAAGAAACGTGTGGAGTTATCACCATCCCATTGCAAGTTGGTCCGAGAACCTTAGACACGACCGTGTTTATTGTACATTGCCCCGCATCATACAATATACTCTTGGGTCATCCTTGGATCAATGCAATGCGGGCTGTCCCATCAACTTTACACCAATGTGTTAAATTCGAATTTAAAAATCAGTTGGTCACTATCCATGGTGATCCTAGACCCTTTGATATGTGTGCTTTGGCAGAACCTGTTGGAGTTCAATTTTGCCCTGCTCTGTCATCCACACATCCTAATTCTTATTTTTCATCTAAACGTGTGAAACACACACCCATAACTTCATCTATTTCTCCTCCATTAATTTCACCCTCATATATAGCTCAACAATCTTCTAAACAAACCACACTAGAACCTCAAAAAGATCTTAAATCCACAACCAATCCTTCATGTTCCATCCCTATAATTTCAAAACCTATAGACCCATTTATTAACACCTCCACATTATCTACATCTATCATACCTTCCACATCTAAAGATATAGGGAATGTTCCTTCTACCTCTTATGCTCTCACTGATGAACTCTTACCTGATTTATCTAAAATTCTTATATCAGAAAAAACAAATGCTTCTATGCAAGATTCCATTATCTTAAGTAATTTGCCACCTTCTCCTCGTACCTTGGGCCTCCCACAACCTATGGGAAGTATCTACCAAGTCGGGAGTTGTGCTTTTATTTATAAAGGATATGATTGGGGAAGAATACCCCGAAACATCAAGACGCATTGTGATGGATATGCTCGATGCTATTTTGCTAATGAATATATTAAAGCTAAACCCATAATGCTTAAATTGGGCTATAAAGGGAAAGGCTTGGGACCTCTCCAAGATGGTATGAAAGAACCCTTTGAGGTAGAACCATGGCCCGCCCGATGTGGTGTGGGCCTATTTCCTAGTAAGGATCAACCCTTCCCTTTTGAAGATGATGATCAACTCATATGTTATCAAGATTATCTAGATAAACAAGATTCTTTGTATCCCAAGAATAATTCTTCTACCTGCAATATGCTATCCATAGCCTATCCTGAAATGATTGCTTGAATCCGACGATGAGTTGGAAGGAGATATTTTCCATGATGTCTCCGTGGAAGAGATGTTACACAATGGTTTTTATTTTGATGGTTCTATACCTACTATAGCCCAACTTGAGGCCACGACTCCTCAAGATGAATTATCCAAGTTAACCTTAAAGGAATTACAAGAATTGGGCGTTTCACCTACCCCACCTAATTTTGAAAGAGATCTACACATGGAAGTAGAAAACGTCATTAAGGTTAACATTGGACCTGAGGATAATCCTCACATCATCAGTATTGGATCAGAATTAAGTCAAGAAAAACAAGAGCAATACATTGCATTCCTTAAAGAATATGAAGATGTCTTCGCTTGGACATATGAAGATATGCCAGGTTTAGACCCTTCTGTAGTCATGCATCACCTAGTAGTCCATCCGGATGCTAAACCTGTTAAACAGAAACTTAGAAAAATGCATCCCAAAGTGGCCTTGCTAGTCAAAGGGGAGTTAGAAAAACTCCTGAATGTTGTTTTTATACAAGCTATTGATTATGCTGAATGGATCTCGAATGTAGTTCCAGTCACCAAGAAAGAAGCTACCAAAGTTAGGGTTTGCACAGACTTTAGAGATATTAACGTTGCATGCCCTAAAGATGATTTTCCTCTTCCAAACATGGATCAAATCATTGATTTTACTACGGGGAGTGGAATGATGTCCCTAATGGATGGATTTTCTGGTTATAATCAGATCAGGATAGCTCCTGAAGATCAGGCTAAAACAGCCTTTATTACCCCTTGGGGTACCTTTTGTTGGAAAGTGATGCCATTTGGTTTAAAGAATGCGGGCGCAACATATCAACGAGCCATGACTTATATCTTTCATGATATGATGCATGATATCCTACATGATTATGTAGATGATATTATAGCTCGCTCTATTAATGAAGATGATCATTTAGATGATTTGAGAAAAGTATTTAATCGGTTAAGAGAATATCTTATTCGATTAAATCCAGCCAAATGTATATTCGGAGTCAAGTCCGGTAAACTATTAGGGGTTTTAGTTTCTTTACGTGGTATCAAAATCGACCCTCTCAAGATTGCGGCTATCACTGATATGCCCGCACCTACCAATATATCTGAGTTACGAAGTTTACAAGGTAAGCTTCAAGCTATCCATCGCTTCATCGATAAGCTGGCGGACAAAACCAGTCCCTTTCTTAAGCTTCTTAAGAAGGATGTCCCTTTTAATTGGGACGACGAATGTAAGGAAGCTTTTGAACTTCTCAAACAATACCTCCTTAACCCACCTGTGCTTTCACCACCTAGACCTGATCGCCCATTTATCCTATATATTTTAGCTTCAGATTTTGCTTTAGGAGCTATGTTAGCTCAACTTGATGATGAGAAAAGAGAACGTGCTAATTATTATATTAGCCAAACTTTAATTAGTTATGAAACCCGCTACACAACATTAGAAAAACTATGTCTAGCAGTCATATTTTCTACGCAAAAATTATGCCATTATATGCTCAGTCAGAAAACATATGTCATTGCTAAATATGATCCCTTGCGGTATCTCATGAGTCGACCTTATTTATCGGGTCGTACAACAAAGTGGGTTCTTGCTCTAAGCGAGTTTGAACTCACGTTCATAGGACAAAAGTCTGTTAAGGGTCAAATCATAGCAGATCAATTAGCTGTTGCACCCTTAGAGTCTACCCATCCCCTCATCATTGAGTTTCCTGATGAATGCCTTCAATTAGAGGCAGACCATGTTGAACAATGGTCCTTATACTTTGATGGAGCCCGATGCATGAGTGGGGCTGGTGCAGGTATTATTTTAATATCTCCACAAAAACATATTATACCTTTGTCCTTCAAATTAACATTTGCTTGCACCAATAATACTATCGAATATGAAGCTCTAATCCTTGGATTACGAGCTGCCTTGGCACTAAAAATTAAACATCTGCTAGTTTTTGGTGATTCTCAACTTGTCATAAATCAAATCAATGAAGTTTATCAGACCAGAGATGATAAATTACGCCCATATAAAGCATATGTTTTACAATTAATATCTCTATTTGATCAAGTTACCTTGGAAGCTATTCCTCGAACTAGCAACCGTGCGGTGACGCTATGGCCGCATTGCCTCTCTTCTGCCCTTGGAGTTAGATGACGAATATGCCACCATCATTATTCGTCGACTCTAAGAACCCGCTTCAAATAAGTCATGCTTAGAACCTTTGGATGTGTTTCTAATCAATGAAACTACTCCTGAACCTTGGTATACGGATATATTTGATTTTCTTCACAATGGGACTTTCCCTGCCAGTTCTAATAGGAACCAGCATCGGTTATTACGTAGACGAGCAAGTCGATTTGTAATAATTGGCAATACTTTATATAGGAGATCTTTTGAAGGTATCCTATTGAGATGTTTGAATCTAGAAGAATCCAAATCAGCTTTGAGTGAAGCCCACGATGGATCTTGTGGAGGACACTTCAGTGGTAGTGTCATTGCTAAAAAGCTCCTTAGGATAGGCTACTTTTGGCCTACCATGGAAACTGATGCACATGATTATGTGCGCCATTGCGACAAGTGCCAGAAACATGCTGACCTTGTCCATGCCCCTGCACAAGAACTGTAGGCTATTTCATCTCCTTGGCCCTTTTCAAAATGGGGCTTAGACATTATTGGCAAAATTAATCCTGTGTCATCTGATGGACACAAATTCATCATAACCACCACTGAGTATTTTACGAAGTGGGTTGAAGCTATGCCTTTAGCTTCCTGCACTGGAACACAAGTCTCTAAATTTATTTTTAATCAAATCATTTGTAGGTTCGGAATTCTTGCAAATCTCATCTCAAACAATGGAACTTGTTTCAAAAATAAAGATGTTAAGAAATTATGCCAAAAATATAAGATTCAACATCGTTGGTCCACTCCCTATTATCCTCGGGGTAATGGCCAAGCAGAAGCATCTAATAAAACATTAATTAAAATCCTTAAAATATTGGTCAATAAATCAGGTCATGACTGGCACATTCAATTATATCCAGCTTTGTGGGCATATCGCACTAGTGTGCGTACTCCCATAGGTACTTCACCTTTTGTTTTGGTTTATGGCGTTGAAGCTATTTTTCCCTTTGAATTAGAAGTTCCTTCTTTGGCTCTACTACTTCAAGATACCAAAGTAGGAGATGAATATCAAGCTGGCAGACTTAGTCAGCTAGAACTCCTAGATGAAAAGTGCATCAATGCTTTGGAGCATCTTCGTGCCTACCAAAACAAGCTTAAAAGATCATATGCTAAGAAAGTTCGTCATCGATCCTTTGAGGTCGGTGACCTTGTTTTAAAAGAAAATAAAAAAATACTAATGCAACTAAAGACCTTAAAGGTAAATTTGAACCCAACTGGCTTGGACCATATATTATCACTGCTAAATTTGAATCGGGAGCATACAAATTAGCTACCTTAGATGGTAAATATTTAAAAGAACCTATGAATATTATGCATCTTAAGCGATACTATGCATAAAATTTGGTCATTTCATCATTTGTATATATTTTGCATGTTGTCTCATTTTAAAAATATATAAAACTATTTCAACAAAAACAAACAATAAAAGTAAAAACAACAATATTATTGACTCTTTCGAAACCAAAAAAAAAAAATAAAGAGAAGAAAGAGAGAGTCAAAATTATCAAACTCCTCAAAAATATTTGTTGTATATATTTCTTCTTAAAGTATTGCAGTTATATTTTCAAATTATTTTGGATAAATTAGCATTTATTTGGAATCTCTCACTTTTGCAAACACAAAAATAAATATCTTGATTTTATCCGGCATGATTACTAATCTCTCTTATATCAAAGTCCACAAAATTCAATTAAATAAAGTTTGAGCATAGAGAATTGATCTTGTTATTTACTTAAACCAAGCATATCCTTTCACAATAAAATGATTATATTTGTAATGTCCATGCTATGCTACATAGTAGAAGTGGTTTCTTGAGCGAAAAGTTTCCCCTGCTATCCTATCATGCACATGGTCTAGAATCTTTGAGAATTGACAAAAGGACAAGCTCACCCCTACCCAGAATAAAAATCCCTTGCTCTACAACTAATCCGAGCAAGTATCCCTAGAATAGGAAGCAAAAGAAAAAGAAAAATCAAGCAAAATCATGAGAAAAAGAAGCATTATTTCAGAATCATTTTGTACTCTCTTAGCACTATTTCAGCATTATCTCAAATATCAAAGCAAAAGATACAAAAAAGAAAATACAAAAAAAAAAAAAAAAAAACAAGCAAAAGCAAAAGCAATAAAATCCCTTTCCCTACCCATTGAAAAGAAAAGAAGGGTTGATGAGCTTGAATCCCTGGAATTCTCAATTATTCAAAAACTGTGAGGTAAGCCCCATAACAGGTGGTTTGTGCCCAACCCGCTTGGCCTTGGGTAACTCCTAGCGTGGTGATATGTCTGTCACATTAGCGACCTTCTTTTGTACAGACCTATGTCTGCTTATGGATTAGCTAGCTCTTGGTAACCCGACTTACATAGTAGTATGGTACGGTTATATGCATCTAAATCATGGTTAATGAACACTTATTTGGTTAATTCAAATCACTTGTATCAAATTATCTTGCTCAAAACTGGTAAATGCACAAAGCAATTGCACACACATTTGTATTTGAGAGATTTTGTGTATCATTATGATAAATCAAGATCGGAAATGAACTCACATACGCACATGGGATTCCTTATAAATCTAACTTTTGTCTTTAAGATACTTTGAAATATTTTTGCAAATTGTCTGGAATAATTTCATTTTCTTCTCTGAGAACAGTTGTTTAGTATAAAGACAACTACATGCATTATCAAAAAAATCAAAATCATTTTCAAAAAACATGCAATAAAGTTACATTTATATATAACTTTTTGACTTTCGCGACGATGGTATAGTTCCAAAACCAAAATTGGAATTTTATGCCTAGCGCAAGTCCTCATCTTCATATTTTCTGTTCATTTTCAAAAATTAAAAATCAACCATGCAATAAAACTATTATTTTCTTCTTTGGATTTCGCGATGATGGTATAAGTTTATACCTAAATATTCTATGCCTAGCGCAAACCATTGTACTAATTTTATTTCCCATTTATTTAAAATCATAAAAACATATGACTTAAATCATTATGTTACACAATTATGCTTTACAAACAAACAAACACTTGTTACTATTTCATGTCATTATGTCAAACTTCAATTTTGCAATGATGGTATAATTCCTAGGGAATTATTCAAAAATTTTATCACACTTAGGAATTTATGCCTAGCAAAAATCATTTTTAAATATATTTCATGCATAATATTTTCATGGAAATCTGAAAACAAATCACCATCATCATCATCATTTGCATCATCACAACAAAGTCTTAAGACAGTCTCTTAAGCACTCTTTTACTTTTAGCAATATTTCTATACCAGGATTAGCTTGACGACCTAGCGAGCGGTGACTCCATGAAATGGTCTATAATAGCGACAATGTCCTTTGAAATTATTGTTAAAAGTCCCTTTTTATTTTTATCAAATCACACCACAAACAACCAATTTGTTTACATCAGATTATTTCATTTAAATTTTAAAAGCATGACATTCAAACCATAATATTTCCAAACGACATAATTACATGAATCATCAAATCAATCACATCAAAACATTAAAGCATCATACAAACACATAAGACAAGTCATATGATCAAAAATATCTCATCTATATATATATCAACAATATATACATCATCTCAAAACTGGATCGGTATGCCACAATCTGTACCTCGGCATACTCAATCCTCTATCAAAAATAATAAACACTATGTATCAATCTGTGCAGTGCAGTCTATAGCAGCTAGCCTCGAGAACCCCTCGAGCTCTCAGCCTCATCTCCTCCCCACCCGAGGTGGACGAGGTGGCCCCATCGTAGTCCATGTGGTGCTATGAGTCCTGGACTCTGATCGTGATGATGTCCTCGATGACCTCATCATGACAGGCTCCGTAATGTGGGCCGATAGTGGTAACCTCTGCCCCTCTGGTACCATATGGTGGTATAGCATCTAATAGAATGTGATCTGGGCAATAGCCCATGCTAGGTCCCGAGTGCTCGCCCCTCCGCTCCGTGCTCTGAGGCGTGCGACCTCATCTCTGAGCTGTGTGGCCTCCTCTCGGTGTCGTGCAGCCTCATCCTGCAAGGACTGCACCTGAGCCTAGAGATGGACAGTCTCCGCCCGAAGAGTAGCCATCTCGCTACTCTCTCCTACCTCGACACCCTTGCCCTTATCGGGCGATGGTGGCCTCTCTCTCCATGGAGAAGGGGGTCTCTCCTCCCTCCTCTCCCACTGTCATGGCCTCTATTGAGCCTGTGGCCTCCTCTGCTCTCTCCTGCCATGACCCTGTGCCACCTCAATGGCCGCTTGGTGCCGCCTCCCCATCCGATGCACAACTACATGAATCGGACCCTGAGCCCTCGTCATCCGAGGAGGGCGGATGCCTACGTACCAGGCATCATAGCCATCAACAACCCCTACGTCGTCCCCATCCACTGGCTGAATGGGGGCATCATTCGCGTCCTCACTCCAGAAGCGCTGCATATCTGGAGCCCCACTGACTGTAGTGTTATCCCGGATGGTCCGAGAAAACTCGTAGTCTCTGAGAGATGGGATCCCCTGCTGTAGACCGAACTGCCTCAAAACTTGGTCATAGCGGTGGAGCTCCACCTCTCCCCTCTCCATCCTCAGCCAAAGGTTCGCCTAACGTGAGCCAGCTCCTGTCCATCCTCGGCCCACCCTGGATGATCTCTCCAAGGCCTCCAGGTGATCTGGTCGGAGACAAGGTCGTCAAGTAGTCTCCGGGACATTGGCAGATCTATCCGCCATTGTGACCCTCTTCGGAGCCACCAGTAGAAAACTCGGGGCCTCTCCCCATCAATCCCTATTAGTGGGAGCCCTATCGGCCTCTGCACCATGATGTGCTCCTAGCACCAAACCTGTAGTAGTGATGTCATGACCAGACATCGGTCGCCCTTGTATACGACCCCATGCAAGATCCTATACAATCGGCATAGTACAAAGCTCCCCCAAGCAAACCTGTACCCATGGTCTCTCATGTCGTAGACCACATCTGTCAGTAGCCATGGTAGTCTGCATCCACTCTGATGGCATAGCAGCAGACCACCTACCACCCCAGCCAAAACCTATGTCAGTCTAGATGCCCTAGGCATCTGGCGTAGCGACTCGATGTTCACTCCGCCCTTCTCCAGGGTGAAGCTCGGATCTCCGCACAGTCGCATCATCGCGTGGCCCTGATTGGCCATGGGAGTTATTAGCCATCCTTGTATGGGGATCCTCAAAATCCTCCATACATCCTCCAATGTGGGAGTCATCTCCCCTATCGATAACCGGAAACAAGAAGAACCCGGATACCACCTCTCTGCTAGGGCTGTCAATAGCCCCATATCTGTAGAAACATGTGGCATATCTGCCACATGCTGCAAGCCGACTTGAGCCAACTGATCTCGCTCTACCTGAGATAGAGTGGCCAAGTCATCCCTCAGCCCATCGTATTTCCATTCCTGGCTCTTTAGTAATCCTCTCTGCAACATAAACAACAAAACAATAAAAATCATTAATAAAACAGTGATTAAAAATGCAAGTAAAACAAGTTCAATTTCATACAAATGATGATATCGTCCACTATTGGATGATATCGTCCAAAATTTGAGCAAAATTTGTCTCTGATTTTGCAAGAGGGAATCGTCCCTTATTGTACGAAATCGTCCCCATATCGTCGATTTCGCCCTTGGACGAAATCGGCGATATCGAGACGATTTCGATGAAATTGAGACGATTTCGTCCCGACGACGTCGACGGCCCAAAAATGGCCGTGATGCTCAAAAATCATTCAAAATTAATCTAAAAAGCATGAAATTCAAAATTAAAGCATTCTAAATTAAGTTTGGACCCTTACCCGTAGCCCGCGTCGGACCTCTGTCGATCTGTGCGTTGTCTCGACCATCTTGTCTGCAGAGCTCTAGAAACCAAGAAAATGAACAGTAAAAATGAATTAGGGTTTTTCCCTATTTTTCTTAATTTTATTCAAAAACAATTAAACAACATTTTAAAATTTTGCTTTTTCGCGTTTTTACCTCAAACGTTCGATTTGGGTAAAAACACGGAGGGGGCACCATAGTAAGTTGTCGTACGATTCGACCTAGAATCGTCGCCTAAAAATGGGAATAATTTTTGCTTTCTCGTAGATCGAGAAGAACTCATATTTAACGCATTTTCTTCAAAAAATTTGCTAAAGAGGGGGCAAAATGTAGCACCCTAAAATTGGCGCAATAAACCTTAGCAAATAATTAAAATTACCTTAGTAATAATTCAAATTCAAATTTCAACCCCAAACCGCCCGTTAAACCGCTTTCCTCATTTTTCATGCCATTTTTAGGATTTGTTTTGTCCGTTGGACGATATCGTCGCCGATCAGACGATATCGCCTCAGATCGGACGAATTCGTCTGGAGCAGAACGTCCAGACGATTTCGTCCCAAAACTGATTTTTCATAATTAGCTTCTGTTTCAACGGCGTCTCTAACCTGGGCAAAAGCGTGTCTGCGCGTTAGAGACTTCCCCATTGGAGATCTTCCAAATTAGGATGATCTCCAACCTCCCAACCTCCTTCCTATGCCTATTTAATCTTAGGCCCTCCCCTTGACATTCCCCTGGCTGAAATTTCCTGTAACACGAGTTCTATTTGCATTAGACCATCTTAAATCACCATTTGCCTTCGTATTTTTCCAAGTTTGTTTGCAGGAACTTCATTGTTTTTCAGCCGGAGCAAGCTCAGATCGTCGCAGACGATCTTGTACAATCTCGGATGATCACGCCCCAATTCGAGATGATTTTGATTGCAGTCAACATTGGGGGCAATCAGTGCCAGAGTTTGCGCTTTTCCTATACCTTTCTGCTATTCTATTCTGCATCTAGTTAGTTTTATTATTATTTCCTGTTATTCTGCATCTTGGAGTTCACCCATATAGCTTAAATACATAATAAAATCATGATTAGCTATTAAAGCATGATAATTTACTTGCATTTCTATTTGGGATTATCTTATTAACATCATTATTATCATTTCACATCATTTTCCTTTATCAGCATAGCTGCATTTTCTGTATTCTGTGTCTATTTCTCTGATTGTAGGTCTCTGATGAATTCTCGATGAATTCGTCGGATCTCAGATGATCCTGTCTGATTTCAGATGATCCTGTCAGATCAGAGGCGATCTGGACTGCTTCAAAAATTAGAACCTCCATCAGACATCCGGAATCGGGTATGGTTTTTCTCACTTAGCTTGTTCTCTGTATTTTCTGTTTAATTCTATTTTCTGTATTCATTTAAATCTGCATTTCCATATAGAACAGTTTAGATTCATTTGGCCAAACCTAGGATTTGAATGATTAAAGCTAAAACTGAACACATCAAACACATTCCCAACCTAGGCGTGGATACTGCCACTAAAAGTTTCCTGGTGAACCCCACCATCCGTCAAAAAATCACCTTAATACTCCTCCCCCGAGAGGCAGGACCTTCAAAGGGCCTCTCAGTCCGAGGTATTGTCCCATCCTTTTCCCATCCCCCTTTCGAGCACGGATCCTATAGCCTGAAGGTAAGGGTGCAAAAAATTTGGAGCGATACATGGGGGTAAGTCTCTCCCCCGAAGAGCAAGCCGATTACATTGCCCTTCTCAAGGAGAAGAAGGAGGTTTTTGCATGGTCATACAAAGACATGTCGGGACTAGACCCGTAGCTAGTCACGCATAATTTAACGCTTGATCCGACAATCAAGCCAGTAAAGCAAAAACTACGTAAGATGCACCCAACAGTGGCCTTAATGGTCAAATACGAGCTACAAAAGCTATTGGATGCATAGTTTGTCATCTGCATGGATTACCCACCATGGTTGTCTAACATGGTGCCCATCAAAAATCCCGATGGGAGGATTCACATATGCACCAATTTTTGAGATCTAAACAAAGCGAGTCCTAAGGATGATTTCCCCTTGCCTAGCATCGACGCATTGGTAGATGCTACAACGGGCCATGAAATGCTTTCCCTTATGGATGGTTTCTCGGGATACAATCAAATTCGTATTAATCCTGAAGACCAACTAAAAATGGCATTCACAACGCCTTGGGGGACATTTTGTTATAAGGTCATGCCATTTGGCCTTAAAAATGTTGGCACCACCTACCAACGTGCCATGACGTACATCTTCCATGATTACATGCACAAAAATTTGGAAGATTACATGGATGATTTGTTGGCCAAATCTCTTTTGCGCCCAAATCATCTCGATGACTTACGCAAGATCCTTGATCACCTCATTGAGCATAAAGTCTGACTAAACCCCAAGAAGTGCGTATTTGGCATCACATCTGGAAAGCTCTTGGGTTTCATAGTCTCCAAGCGAGGAATCGAGGTGGATCCCAACAAAGTCAAGGCAATCCTTGAAATGCTTCCCCCAACTACCATCAAGCAGCTCAAAAGTCTACAAGGAAAGGTCGCGTCGATCAAGCGCTTCATAGCACAGCTATCTGACAAGTGCCGACCCATGAATAAATTATTGCACAAAGGGGTAGCATTTCACTGGGATGATGAGTGCCAGTCAGCCTTTGATGACATTAAACAATACTTGGCTTCGTCACCAGTATTGGCACCACCTAGACCAGGAGTGTCGTTCTACTTATACATCTCAGCTACTGAGGTGGCACTGGGTGCCATGTTGTCCCAAAATAATGAATTGCACAAAGAACAGGCTACTTACTATCTTAGCCGCACCCTGGTCAGTTATGAACTTAACTATGCATACGTCGAGAAGCTCTACTTGGTAGTGGTGTTTGCTACCAAGAAGCTATGCCATTACATGCTGAGCAACAAGATGTATGTTGTGTCTAAGGAGAATCCATTGCGATACATGATGAGTCATACTTATCATAGTAGCCGCACGGCAAAATGGATCATGTTGTTGATGGAGTTTGACATAGAATTCATTGGACAAAAATCCATAAAAGGTCAAGTCATCATCGATCAACTGGTAGAGGCTCCTCTTGAAGATGATCAGCCTCTAACCATAGAACTACCAGATGATGGGGTCTTCCATGTTTTAGAATCGCTAGATTTTGATGAGCCTGAGTCACTAACATAACCCTATTCTTCGATGGTTCTAAATGTGAGCAAGGAGGTGGCATGGGAATTGTATTCTTCACTCCACAAGGGGCTCCAATGCCTCTATCATTTAAATTAGACTTCCCGTGCACCAACAACAATGCAGAATACGAAGCCTTGCTCATAGGTCTTCAGACAACAATCACCATGAACATTAAACGTTTAAACATCTTTGGTGATTCGTTGTTAATTGTCAATCAAGTAAAGGGGATATTCCAATGTAAATGTCCAGTTCTATAGGCCTACAAAGCCCTTGTGGACAAATTCCTGGCACAACTTGAATGGTATGACATCGAGGCACTCCCTCGATCATCGAATCATTTTGCGGATACTATGGCCTCTTTGGGGTCACTAATCCCGCAAGACCCTTCTGGTGAAATGACAACCATTCAGGTCAAAACATTATCGCAATCCATGATGGAGCGTGCAAGCTCTGACCTAACGCCAAGAATCCACCTGATCCAGATTGAACCATCTCAGGATAGGTTCTCTCGAATTCATGATTGTCTGACTCGAGCCAACTGGGGGTCCTTGTTCTCCCCGACCCCTCTTAATAGCAACACAACGCTATTTTTACAAGTTCTTTCCCGCTCAGCTTTTGCTAGGGATGAACTTCAAGAGGGATTGGCCATTCATACCATCAAGGTTTTTGATCAGCAGGATTGGTACACACCCATTAGGGATTACCTCAAGCTAGGTAACCTCCCACTTGGATTGACACAAGCCATGAAAAGATCATTTAAATAGAAAGCGGCAAAACATGTCTTGTTAGGAGACATTTTGTATCATCGAAGCTATGAAGGAATCCTCCTCCGTTGCTTGGACCAGCAAGAGTCCACTTGGGCGATCACCCAAGCACACGATGGTACATGTGGTGGCCACTTCAGCGGTATGGCCATCGCAAAGCGCATTCTTCGCATGGGTTATTATTGGCCATATTTAGAGCGAGATTGTTGCACATATGTAAAGAAGTGCGTGAAGTGTCAACACCATGCTAATTTGACACACGTACCTTCTCAGGCCTTGCAACCGATCCAATCGGCTTGGCATTTTTCATAGTGGGGCTTCGATCTAATCGAAAATATCTCCCCTACGTCGTCGGGTCATCACACGTTCATCATAACGGCCATAGAGTACTTCACCAAGTGGGTGGAAGCAATTTCGCTAACCTCTACGACTGGAACCCGCATTGCGGAGTTTATTTTGCATAACATCATATGTCATTTTGGTATTCCATCCAAGATCCTTTCGGATAATGGGACGCCCTTCAAGAATAAATATGTGCGTGCTTTGACCACAAAGTACAAAATTCAGCACAATTTTTCAACACCCTATTATCCGCAGGCAAATGGGCAAGTAGAGGCGTCAAACAAAATGCTAGTTGCCATCCTCAAAAAGACCGTCGCAGATAGTCATAAGGATTGGCACATTCAGATCCCACTTGCCCTATGGGCTTATCACACTAGCATTCGGACGCCCACTAGGGCAACTCCATTTTCGCTGGTGTATGGCTCCGAGGCAGTCATGCCTCTTGAGTTGGAAATCCCTTCCCTACGCATTTCAATGCAAGAGTTCATCGATGATGACACTACGCGGCAGGCCCGGTTAGACCAACTGACATTGCTCGATGAACGACGCGTCAATGCTCTCGAGCATTTGCATATCTATCAAGAGTGACTTAAGAAAGCATACAACATGAAGGTCCACCTAAGGGAATTTTAGGTTGGTGACTTGGTCTTAAAAGAGAACCAACATAATTCTAATTTGTCGTCCCATCTAAGGGACAAGTTCACGGCAAACTGGTTAGGTCCTTATGTGATTGACAATAAAATAGGACCTGGAACATACCGGCTCGCCTCTCTTGAAGGAATCAAGGAGCTAGAACCCTTGAACATCAGTCATTTGAGGCCATTCCACATTTAGAGAGCCATAGTCCACCCAAAAGCTCCAAGGATTCCCACAATCGCTTGGTCAAACCCAAAATGCCCCAAAGGTATCTATAAACCCTTTGGTCAAACCAAAAGCTCCAAGGATTCCCACAATCGCTTGGTCAACCCAAAATGCCCCAAAGGTATCTATAAACCCTTTGGTCAAACCAAAAGCTCCAAGGATTCCCACAATCACTTGGTCAACCCAAAAAATGCCCCAAAGGTATCCATAAACCCTTTGGTCAAACCAAAAGCTCCAAGGGTTCCCATAACCGCTTGGTCAAAACAAATATTCAAAAAACAAACAAAAACAATAAAATCATCAAAAATAACAAAAAAAAATTGCATTTCAATTCCATGCATACTCATAAAACATCAAAATACAAAAATATAGGTTGCATTAGGCATCACATCCATACATTGCATATTTGCTGGTCATACATGTCCCAAGCACCATAGACTGTAATTACTCGGCAATTCCTTTATTTTCCACATTTCATCCATTTTATAAACACATACATCCAGAATAACACCATCCCCATTTTTAGCATAGTCAGTTGTCTCCTAATGTATATAGGGTTTTCATCATTCAACTGTCTTTAAATTTCTAGCCAAAAACTGTACAAAGTTAAACAGATTTTACAAGGGAAAGTTTTACTTGGGTCAAGCCTCGTTACGTAACATCCCTACACAAGTTAAAACACATAAAATAATTCCTAAGTTGTGTGAACGCAAGAGAAACCTACAAAGCAGTCTAGGGTACCATAGGTGAAAGATTAGCCTGTTCATCCCCCTATGCGAATGGTTCAAGAGTGCTGAGAATTGACAAAAGGACGAGCTCTTCCCCATCAATTCCCCTAAATAAACAGTGGTTTTCACCACTACCAAAAATCCCAATCACCATTGGTCCCTAAGGTTGTAAGGATTCATACTACACGTCCCTGCCAAGGATGGGTAGTCATCCCCAAGGCCTAAAAGGATCAATGACCATTCAAAAACAACATTCCCACAAGCCATCATCACAATCACCTTTGGTCTCCAAAGTCGTAAGGATTCGTACTACACGTCCCTGCTAAGGATGGGTAGTCATCCCCAAGGCCTAAAAGATCAATGCCCTTACTTCATAATCTCCATAATCCCCTTTGGTTCCCAAAGTCGTAAGGATTCGTACTACACGTCCCTGCCAAGGATGGGTAGTCATCCCCAAGGCCAAAAGGATCAAGGCCATCCATACGCCAAAAACATACAAGCTTAACCTTACAAAGCTCAAAAGCCAAATCAAATAACAGTGGTTCTCACCACTATTCAACATCCTTGCTCAAAAAGAAAAACAAAGAGAAAAATAAATAGTGATTTTTATCACTATGTATACGAGCAAGTATCCTAAACCATTGAGCCAATAAAAAGCCTGAACTTGAATCCCTGGAATTCTCAGCATTTGAAAACCATCTAGGTGATCCTCATTACGGGTTTGGTGGACAACCTACCTGGCAATGGCGGTATCCTACCCGCATGACGATATGTCTATCACATTAGCTTTGCGTGTGAGCAGACCAATGTTTGCATGTGGATGAGCTAGCTTATGGTATCTTAGATTGTCCCATGGATTAATCTTACTAAATACAACAACGGAGTTAGTGGAGCTAATTAGGTGATCCTCGATACAGGTTTGGTTGATAGCCTATCCGGCACTGGCGGTATCCCGACAAATACCACATAAACGAACTCAATTGCACACACAGGGATGTGAAATAACTTGGTTAACCTCCAAGTCGGATTTATACCTTGTTCAAAAGTCTTGCGAGATAAATGTACAGTCTTGGCTAGTTAGTTAAAATATCTGAATCTCAAAAAAGCTTAACTACATTTTTAAAAACAACTGGTACATTTCATTCCGTACATCACCATCAGAAAATATGCAAAATACAAAAACAAAGTTTTCACATGCAAAGTCATTCCACAAAGTCATCCCATAAGTACAACGAGCCAGTCAATCTTGCACAGTCTATGGTGCCATCGACAAGTTATCAACAAATCATTTCATTCATTCCATATGCATACATCATATAATTAGAAACATCGCATTCATAATACCACATGCATACATCATCATAAATACATAGGCATAAACAGAAAAACAAACCATGAAAAGTGCATAAACACCAAAAAAGAGTCATCTGTATATAAATCATCAAAAATGCCCGTAGGCTACAATGAACCGGTCCTCTGACCTCGCAACAAAATCCAAAAGCTCAAAAACCCCCAAGCCTAGGGCATCGGCCACCATGATCACGCAGGATCGGTGCGACGGGAACTACCCCCCGTGGTGTGGGTCCTATGGGACCTCTCAGGGTGGCTATTGCTCGCCCTCGCATCACGCCCACTAGCGCCCCCCTCATCTAGCCACCTGCGATGAGATGATGTTGACTGCTCAGTATCGTTGTCTCTCATCCGACGCGAAGAGCCACCTCCAGGAGGCTCAGGTAACCGCCCACCGAGGTGGATAATCTCTCCCTCCATATCCATCTGATGTCGACCCCACTCTGCCTCCCATCGAAGCCACTCTGCCTCCCATCGATGGTAATAAGCTACTACATCATCGCGCTGTGCTAGCTACGTCCGTAGGAGATCCCTCTCCCGCACAGCATCGGTATCCCCCTCCTATCGGTGGGACGCAGCCCATGTGTTCTCCCGCTCAGCTAGCTGAGTCCGTAGGAGATCCCTCTCCTGCAGAGCCTCCCCCAGCTCCTCATCTCGCCTCCGTAGTAGCCTCGCCAATCATGCATTCTCAGCGTGCAACCCTACCTCCATGTCCTCTGCCACTGCCTGAGGCATGGCCATCTCTGGAACAATAGCCTGCTCTGGCTCCCACTGCTCCGAGACATCCTACATCTCTGGCTGATCTAGAACCCCATACTCCACACCCACATCCTCAACCTCCACCATCTCCGCATCATCCAACGGAGCACCCCAACCCTCATCTGGTGCCTCTGCACCCTCATCCCCTCTATGCCACCTCCCCCCTAGAGGCCCCTCGCCTCGCCACCATCGCAAGGTCCACCACTGCTCATACTCGACGATAACCCCGACGTCATCCACATCCAGGACATCAATCATTGTATCTGCATCCTCACCAAGTGGTGCAATGACTGGCCGATCTAGAGTCCTCTCGTCCCCCTGATGTCGATAGACCAAGGGCTCCCCAGGAAACCCCTGGCGTACCCCAAACTATCGTGTAACCCGACCATATGGGAAGAACTCCTACTTAGTCCCATGACGCCCAATCAGCCACCGCCCCCTATGTACCCACTGGAGCCACTCTCCAGCCTCAGGCCAGGCTGGACAGTCCCGATAGGGGTGCCAGAACACCTCCCCTAGAGTAAGCCGAGCAAAGGCATCGGCATAGTGCCCTACGACACCTGCCCATCATCGACTCTGACCCTGCTCCTCAGACCTCCGCCATAGTGCCCCATATCCAATATCTCGATCTACCATCTCTCCCGAGTCATCCAGGGCAGCCCCGCCGGCCTCTCCACTGCTATGTGCTGCCAAGCCCAACACTGCAACAAGTAGCTGCAACTAATCCCCTTTCACCTCCGGTAGCGGACCTCGTACAACTCATCATAGAGCTGTGCCAGCAGAGTCTATCCCCATCTCATGATCATCGGTGCATCCGTCGGACACTCCACCAACCGAAACACCACCTCTACCCAGCCACCATCGAACCAGAATGCCACCAATATGACAGTCAATCTCTGCCCTCTCCACTGGGCTATCCACACCCATCGCCTCTCCATGCCCAAAGTAGCGTGTCAACACTGCTGTCCGCTGATCCCACGGCGTCGTCCTGATCGGTAATCCATCTATCAAAATCCATAGAATCTGATAGACATCCTCCAAGGTCACCGTCATCTCCCCTGTTGGGAGATGGAAGGTATTGGTCCATGGTTCCCATAAGTTGATCAGGGCCATCAGATAGGCCCGATCCCCGACCACCGGCTCCAACCGAGTCACCTGCTTGAGCCCAAGGGCATCAAGCCACTCCTAGTCACCCAAAGTCAGCGCCTCCCATGCTTCAGTAAACACCGTGGGCACACGGTACCGGCTCTTCACAACCTACAAAAGAAAACAACATAAAAACATTAAAAACAATGAAAAACTATACAACAAGGCATAAAAATGTACAACCAAAAACATAACAAAATTCAAAAACTAATTTGTCAGTTCTAGGGTTTTAACTCTCAACTGATAAATTGAAAAACAAACAACAAAAATTTAAAAAATTATTTTGTCAGTTCTAAGGTTTTCACTCTCAACTGATAAATTAAACAAAAACATAACAAAACAATTCAACAAAATCATTTGTCAGTTCTAGGGTTTTTCACTATCAACTGATAAATTACACAAAAAACATAACAAAATTCAACAAAAACCTAATTTGTCAGTTCTAGGGTTTTTAACTCTAACTGATAAATTAAAAACAAAAAAATTAATTCCTTAAATCAAAATAATTGTTTGACAGTCCTAGGGTTTTTAACTCTAAAAAAATCGACTGATCCCTTACAAACACAAAAACATAAACCACAAAAAATAACTAGGGTTGAGCTACGTTTTTACGTTCAGTTTTACCCTACGTTTCTAACCTAAGTTTTGATCTTTGTGAAATTCGGGTTAAGCGAAGTTTTAAGTTATGTTCTAAACTAAGTTTTTTTAAGCGTAGTTTTAAACTACACTTCTGATCTTTGTTTAACTAGGGTTCAACTAAGTTTTAAACTAAGTGTTAATTTTGATAAACTAGGGTTTCATTTTTAAATTTGAAAAACAAACAAAAGGACAAAAAAACAAATAACTTGCGGTTTTCCAACTGTAACCAACAAACAATAAAGAGGAAGGGCACTCACTGGTCTCGCTTCGGCTCCGCCGCTCGATCCGGTTCATGCACTCATGGTGGTAGGAAAATTTTGGCAGTGCTTCGCTTCACAGAATTGACCTCCTCCTCCTCAGAGCTCCAAATCGCCAAGAAAAACAAATGCAAATGAGCCCAAAACCCAGTTTTGGCCTTTAAATAGGCTTTTGAGCTTGTACTCGTTCCCCCCTGGGATGAGCACTCTGGTTAGCGCTCGTCCCTCCCTGGGATGAATACTAAACAGGAATTCGTCCCACCCAGGGACGAATACAGAGCAAAAAATTCAAAAACAACAAAAACTGCACAAAAATGCACCAAAAAAAGCAATAAAACTGTCCAATGAGAGTGCTTTGGCACTTGATATTCTGGGCATGCAAAATAGATGTCGGGGTCACAAATCCTCACTATCCTACTCCCTAAGAAGGCTACCATAGCCGGACCACTCCACGGGACGACGGATTGTCGAGAATTTCATCCCCAAACGACATCGCAAAATGGGTCAAAACCCAACCAAAAATAGCAATAACATTGCCGAACGAAGGCGCTTTTGCGCCTGACATTCTTGGCATCCAAAATAGACGTTGGGGTTACAAATTGTCACTATCCTACTCCCTAAGAAGGCTATCATAGCCGGACCGCTCCACGGGAGGACGGATTTTTGACAATTTTAGCTCCAAAATGCGTCACAAAAAGGGTTCACACCCACCAAAAATAGGTCAGAATGTTCGGAAACTGCTTTCGCATTCAATGGTAAACAACTGAAGGCACCCTTACCTAAGTCATCTTGGGTCAAGCGACTCATCACTTTTCTCATGTCGGTCATTCCCTCATCGATTCGTCGCTTGAGGGGGTAGTCACACTTAGTCACCAATCAACAAAAACATACCCAATCAAGGAAATGACACGCATTCAAAGGATCATTGATAAAGACAATCATGCCCCTGCTTGGGGCAGCAAACAAGCAATAATCACAAGCTGATCAAACACTTGGCATTCATGAATCATGAACTCAAGGTTCCCACAGACAAAAGGTTGCGCCCTTTGCCTATTCATGACTGATCAATGTCCAAGTTCAAGTAACACCTCACTGAACAAGGTTAACACTTGAATTAAGTTCCTTAGCTCGTCAGAAGCAAGGATTCAAGAATGCGTGCCCTTTCCATACTTGGGGCATCAAGAGTTGGTTAGGTTACTGAGAAACCCTAATCATTAGTGCTTTGGTTATCTATTTTTGCTCGATGCTGTGCCTTGCACAACGCTTCCCAAAAAGGGGCATCTGTAGACACCAAAACAGCACCAATCCGATTATGTGACAACAAGCGCTGATCGCATTGACACACACAGCCCCTAGGGCAGCCCCCGAAGGTTAAACAGTGGTCCTAACCACTCCCAAAAGTAGTTTGGAGGTCAGAGGTCAATTTGGCACCTTTTTGGCACCTTGCTCTCTGCTCGTCCCACCCAGGGACGAATACAAACTGGCATTCGTCCCACCCAGGGACGAATATCAAAATTCACCCCAGGGTGAGGCGAATAGCAAGTTTGACTGGCAAAAAGTCAAACCTCGACAAGTCCGCCAGTTAACTGAAGCTTCAGGCCATGCAATTGCGAGGAATGGCTCCAAATCAAGAAGAGAGACTTCAGTCATGCATGTCTTTATTTTAGAGACCTCATGCAAGGAGATTCTAAATCAGGGAATTAGCTTTTCTCTCAAAATAGGAAAAACAACTCAAGTGGCGCCCTCGCATGCGCAATTCAAATAGAGAGACCCTAGGTCTATAAATTGGTGAGTTTTCTCACCCAAAAGATATACAGAGAAGGAGCATTTGAGCAATGAAGTGCTGCCAATTTACATACCTACTTGCGATTTGTGCCTTTCACATCCTTAATCTCTCATTCGAAAGGGAGGTTATTGGGTGACTATTGGAAGCACGAATCAAGACCCAAAACCCAATTTTTGGCCACAATATCCCACAAAATTTGTCGACAACACCCCATAAGAAGTTTTGGACCCATCCCAAGTGGATTGGTGCCGAAACAGAGTCCCAAACGGTGGGCGTCCTGCCCCCGGGCGCTCCCCAAGCTGTCGCAGCTCTAAACGCCCCACCCCGGGATGAATAGAAATATGTGATAGATTTCTCTGATTTTTCTTTTGCATCTTATTCTAGGTTATTTAAATAGGCTGTAGTTTAAATTTCATTTCATTCTGAGCATTTTTGACCAGGTTTTTATCATTTCCCGCCTTTACTAATCTGTAGATGCCATCATCAAAATATGGGTGCTAGAGGCCAAATTGGAGAAATATGACCATCTGGGTCTTCCCAAAACACCCCCAATTAGCTAACCCCAACTTTGTAGGTCATTTGGAGCTTCCTAGGTAGGACATTGAAGAGGGTGCTTTCTGACAAATTATTGTAGGTTAATTCGTCCCACCCTGGAGCGAATACAAATCTGTAAGGAATTTCTTGACTGTTCCTTTTGTAGTGGCTTCCTGGTAACATATTCATGCTTCTATCAAATTTTTAGGTCGATCTGATATTATTTGGTCATCGGTTTAATATTTTCATGCATACACTGACAGTAGGCCTTGGGAAATACATGTTCTATTCTATCTGCAGGTGCTACTAATATTTTCTTGTTTCTTTGAATGCAGGTCTTCGACATCGGAGGAGCAGGAAGGAGTCAAAAATCATATACACAAGTGGCGGTGACATTTTGGTCCGCCCATCTTACATGTGGGCACGCGGAAGAAGGATTGCTATCCATGGATGTGATAAGAAACATATTTGACGCTCCTATCCCCTAAAAAGGAAGGAGACGCATTGTAACACGACTTTGAAAGCATATCAATAAAGAGGGCATCTTTCATATTGCTTTTATCTTGTGTCGATTCGTCTATGTTCTTTCTTTTCATGCATGTTGCAATATATAGGCTTTTAGCGTTAAGTTTGGTTTTAAACGCATCTTGCTTGGCATATTCCTTTTTGTTTCCGTATCCTCGTGCTTTCAATGGCGATCATGATGGGACAAATTTATTTGAATCTCTTTTTTTTGCAACAAATGTTAGAAATTGGAATGACAAAATCTATAATTTTGGAGATAATGAACTTCACTAGTTTATTTGTTAATCTAGTGGAATTAATGCTAATTCTTAGTCTTCACAAGTTTTTCTGCAACTCTGTGGAGAGAATCTAGCCATCTACAATCTAAAAAAATTTAGAACTAATATTTTTGAACTTATTTCAATCTCTCTTTGTGGCTCTCCCTATTTCCTATCGATCTACCATATGCTCTGATACCACTATTAGCTTTTGATGATGAATGTTAATGGAGATGCAACCACAAGATGTAAAATAAGTAGGTTATGGTAAGTATATGATAATGGTACTTAAATATACAGGAAAATAAGAGAATAGACTTATGCAGTAACTTAGTAAAATACCATTATGAAAGCTCATAAAAATAGTACAATGAAATATAATAGAGGACTATGAACACTAATTTTTTTACAATGAAGATCTACATTGTACCTACTCACTACTCTATAGTAACTTTATGTCTCACACACACTTCACTTTGTTTCTCTCTATAGCTCAAGATTCATATATATAGGAAGATAAGTTCATTGGGCTTTAATCTACCTATTCCTATGACTCATGTACATGTGGACTACATGCACATTTACATCATTGCAAATTCTAACACTTGTGTTTTTATTACTTATTTTCCAAGTAACTACTTAACATAATATAAAATCCTAATCTAATAATGTACCCAAGGTGGTACATTGACATGTACCAAATAATGTAATATACTCTAACAGAAGACAACTCAACTACAAAAAGAAAGAGGAAAAAAACTATCCCACAAAATATGATACAATAACAAGCATGTCATAGGAGATAATGTAACAAATTCCTATTAAACTAATAACATAAATATAACTCAAAATGCTCCTCAAAAACTAGTGGTACAAAGACAAGACAAACCCAAAAGACAATACACAAATATTGAACAAAGTCAAGTTATCATGTTAAAGATGCTCCTTGATTCAAAAATGTTAGAACTCCCACCCATTAGACCTTGGAATACAACCAAATAATTATTTAATTGGTATAACCAGGATGAACATTATGAGTGCCATCACATAGGATACACAACCAACAAATGCATTTCTCTAAAGAAACCTATCCAAGATCTTATAGAAGAAGGTAAGATAGTTTTCAACCAACAATATTTCCCCAATAAAAATTTAGGGATATTTCAAAATTCCTTATTTCCATGTGATAAAAAATTGACCAAATTTGTAGGCACCATGCATTTATCAAGACCATCCTATGTAGTGACTAGACAACAAGTAAGAAACCAATCCTTTGATCAACCACCTTTAGTTATTCCTCACAACACTAAGATAAATGTTCCTAATAAATCACATTTGGTTCTTACACCTCCTCAAAACACTTTACAATCCCTCAACCTTCACCAACAAGTAGAAGAAATTCCAAAAAAAATCTCCCTTCTAGAATTACAGAAGACATCGCCCACCCATAGGGAGATATTGCGAATTTTTTTGAATGAGTAAGAAGTCCCTCAAGACATATCACCTAAAAATATCACCAACATAGTTGGGTTTGTTGGGGTAAATAATGTTATCCTTGTATTCCATGAAACAAATACACCCCTTAAAGTAATATCGAGAGATTTACCCCTTTATATCATAGCTTAAGTAGGGGATAAACATATCAAGAGAGTCTTAGTAGATAACGGATCGACCCTAAATATCTGCAATGTCAATTTTTTACAAAATTTTGACTTAGGCATAAAATATCATAAAAAATTAGATCTTATTATTAGGGCATTTGACAATGAAGAAAGAGAGGTGATAGGTACCGTCACCTTATCCTTAAAGGTAGGACCATGTGCTCTAAATACCCTCTTTTATGTTATATCATGTAATATAACATACAACATTGTAACAATCCAAAACTACCAACCCATTTTTTTTCAAAAGGGAACAATTATAAGGTAAAGGTTCCCAAGGGAGACACCCTTATTTTATTTATCTTAGCATACAAGGTTTCACCACATTTGAGTTCTAAGTCGTTGTAAATGACACTTAATGGATAGGAGTGACCAACTCCCATGGTTTTTGGGGTTCACCTTACTAAACCTACACATTTAGAAGGATGCCAAAAAGAGGTCCTCCCACATTTCCCATGCCCTCATCGACATAGGAC
>JAQPPZ010005261.1:0-33117 GCA_028583015.1 Wollemia nobilis
CTAGTGGTTTTAGCCTGTTTGGTTGTTTATTTGAGTCCTGGTTGGAAGCTCAGTTGTACTCTGTAATCCAAAATTTTTATCAATAAATTTTTACCCCTTTATTTAAAAAAAAAAAGGGTGGGTCATGACAGAAAGATGAAATAATTTTAATTTTGCAATGAAGGATTTTCTTGTTCTGTGTAAATGCAAAAAAATAAACCCTAAATTTAGTGGTTATGATTCTTGTTGGTAATGCATGCCTTGAGGGGAGGGAAAAAAGAATAGCATGGGGGAATTCAAAGGATGTTTTCCAATAATTATGGTTTCATGTTTCCTAGCCCATATATGGTTGATTCTACCGAGAGGATAATGAAGGTAGAGGAAGGCAAGTGCAACCATTTGGAACAAGAGAAGTAAGAAAACATGAAAAGAGCACAAGGGGAATTTCATAGATTATTACCAGGTAATATACAACCTCATTTTTCTTCTTCCATGTTGGATAAATAGATCTTAAAACCCTGGGAAAATTTTCATATTCTTTATTGAAGTTTAAAACATATGCTTGGTTCCATGATAAAACCTCAGGTAGATTTATTTATTTTAATGGAGTTTAAAATATACATGCATTGTTGTTAAACCTGGGTAGATTTATATATTTTTTAAGTTTAAAATATATGCATTGTTGCATGAGATAGATTTATATATTTTAATGGATTTTAAAATATATATGCATTGCTATTAAAATGTGGGTAAATTGTTATATTTTAATGGAGTTTAAAATATGCATGCATTGGTGTTTTTAAAAATATATGTATGGTTTCTATTGGGATCCACTCCCATTATAAAAACAAAATATTACATTGCTTTCATTATATTTCTAACAAGTTAATTAAACCATTGTAATGATCTAAAAATAAGCAAATAGAAAACACACAAAAGAAAAGATTTTTTTTTAAACTAAGGTGAGGAATTCATAAACCCCTAACCAATCTAAGCTTTATCTATTTTTTTAGATCCCCTAAGTTTTCTTGAAGAACTACATCTCATGAGATACCCTCACATAAGTCCCATTTGTGTAGGCATACCATGTGATACTACAAATAAGCCTATCTATCTCATCATCCTTGATGAGCTAGACTTATCATCTTCAATCAATCAAAGGTATACACGCATAACCATACCATACATAAGCTAGTCTATGTAGGTATGCTATAAGTATTGTGAGTTAAGCTATCCATATCATCTCCACGATGAGCTATCTTAACTTAGATGTAATCTTCCCACAAACTTAGTCACCATTATCCTTAAGGGGGTCTTAATCCCTTACGTCTTCCTAAGGGTATCAATCCCTTAGGTCAGTCTCTAAGTTCACCCTAGATCTTATACTTATTTTTCTCAAATTGGAAGAAAGCAATAATAATTCTAGATACTAAATATAACAAAGAATATAGCATTAAAAGCATATAAGAGATGCTAGGAAAGAAGCAACACTAAAAGAGAATAACATTGATTGAGAGAGAATGTAATACAAAATATAAATAATTCAAAAAATAAATTAAAAAGTATAATATTCATCATTCCACAATTATTACATTCATCAAGGCATGGTAAAACCTCCATACTTATAAATAATAAATAGTACATCATGATAATTTAGGGATAGATCCCTACAAATCTAGTATATTTGAGGACAATTAAATAAATGGTAAGTAGAGAACAAACTAGTGCATTATTATGTCATGACCCTCCCAGATGGACCTTTTTGATATGAAAAACAATGTATTATCTGATGATGCTTTAATACTTGATTTTGTGCAACTAAGTAGCGATATTAATAAATATTGAAGAGCATGATATTGCTAACAAAATTGACAATGTGTAGGATCATGTACACTCGTAAGTGGAAGAAGTTGAGTCATCCACCGAATATGAGGGTACTTAAGGTTGGGGAAGTGATGACATGACAACTCAGAGGTAAAAATGATGGATACCTTCATATAGGTATGCATTCGGATAAGTGATAATCATCAATAGCTAGACACCTTGAGTCCCATACTGATAGCCTAGTAGCTATCATAAGTTATAGATGTTGAGACAGGTGACTAGATTGATGGAAAGACTCCCTCCTTGTTTTTTGCACATGAATGATTGTCTTTTGCCTTAATAATTTGTGAGCTATGAATGAATAGGTTGTCTTCATAACTCCTTGTATGCCTTGGTAAATAGAATAGTAAAGAGATATCATTTTAAATAAATGATTGATTTATTTGAATAATAAAGAGATATCATTTTAAATAAATGATTGATTTATTTGAATAGTGAAAATATATCATTTTAAATAAATAATTGATTTATTTAGAATAATAAGGAAATATCATTTTAAATAAATAGTTAAT
The DNA here is from genome assembly GCA_028583015.1 of Wollemia nobilis. Classification (NCBI taxonomy): domain Eukaryota; kingdom Viridiplantae; phylum Streptophyta; class Pinopsida; order Araucariales; family Araucariaceae; genus Wollemia; species Wollemia nobilis. The sequence continues at coordinate 2,376 of JAQPPZ010005261.1, forward strand.
TTATTTAAATAGTAAAGAGATCTCATTTCAAATAAATTAGTGATTTATTTTATAATGTTAAGGACATCCCATTTTAAATAAATGATTGATTTTTATTTTAGTGATAAAGAGTTTTCATTTTGAATAAATATGTGATTTATTTTAGATTGATAAATAAAACCTTTTTAAAAGAAAAAAGAAATGGTTGTTTTACATTAAGAAATAAAATAACCCCATTATAATCAAATGACCACTCTATTTGTCATGATAAACACATTTCATTGAACTTATAGAGAATAGACTTTGACTGTTGAAATGGTGGGGAATTCACTTTTTCAAAATGACCAACCAATGATGGTTTTAAATATGATAAGACTACCCTCCAAAGAATCGGATAGACTACCCTCTAGAGAGGTGTGCTGGCAAGAGGATGCGGATGGGAAAAATGGAAGGGTGTGTTGGGTAAAAAGGTAGAAATACAAAGCACGACAAAGCATGACAAAGCACCACAAAGCTAAGGGATAAGCCCAGTGGGAAGAAGAGGAAGTAGGCAATGGGAGTTCGAGTGCAAACCAGATAGCTAGCCAGTGATAAGTAATACCAAGTGGGACTCGTGAGACTCTAGATATGTTTAATGTTTTCATTCACTAGATTATGCTATTGTTAGGTTGTAGTTTCTCGCTTGTTTACTTCAGCTCCTTTAAACTATGGTAAACCCACTTTCTTAGGAGTGTAAAGTTAAGACTAGTGAGGGGGTTCTTTGACCATCCTCCTGTTGATCACTTATAGAACCATTCTGAGTTCACGACCATGGTTAACCTCCTCAACCAAGCCTTAGCACCCTTTTTTTGGTCAACTAAATATGGTAGTAGCTTTTGTCTAGTCGGTTGGTTGTACCACACTTTGTCTATCACCGTGATTGTTGCTCTAAATGACAATATGTTGTTGGTAACATAGACAACACTTAGAGTAGGTATTCCTTAAGGTAAGCCATATGCTTGATCACTAGATATAACCTTTATTTGACATCAACAACCATGTAGGGATTGCATAGTAGGTTTTAACCTCGCTCGATAGCTGCATTTGGGCATAGAGCATAGCATCATGGGCTATGCCAACATTGGAATGCACTGACCACGTCATAGCTATCATTTGACACTATGGAGACCCTAAAAACTCCACCTATACTCTAGTTCACTATTGGACAAAAGTTGTCTCAGTCATACCTTATTAGCATCTATGTCGTAAACCACTCCATGTTAATCTGTTCTCCCTTCGCTAGAGCCGACCGCTGGTTAATCACTGCGTAGGAGAGAGCCTAGAGTATGGTTGGTTGGATTGAACCTCTAATGCAATTTCATTATCTAAAATGGTATATTTTAGGGTAATGAAAGGAAATAATCTTTAATGTTATTTCATTATCTAAAATGGTAGATTTTAGGGTAATGAAAGGAAATAATATTTAATGTTATTTCATTATCTAAAATGGTAGATTTTAGGGTAATGAAAGGAAAGAATATTTAATGTTATTTCATTATCTAAAATGGTAGATTTTAGGGTAATGAAAGGAAATAATCTTTAATGTTATTTCATTATCTAAAATGGTATATTTTAGAGTAATTAAAGGAAAGAATCTTTAATATTATTTCATTATCTAAAATGGTATATTTTAGGTTAATTAAAGGAAAGAATATTTAATGTTATTTCATTATCTAAAATGGTAGATTTTAGGTTAATGAAAGGAAAGAATATTTAATATTATTTCATTATCTAAAATGGTAGATTTTAAGTATTGAAATGAAAGAATCTTTAATTATATTTTATTATCTAAAATGGTAGATTTTAGTAATGAAAGAAAAAAATCTTTAATTTTTCATCAATAAAGGATTTTAAGGTAATGAAAGAAAAAAAAAAAAGAAAAAAAAAAAAAAAAAAAAAAAAAATGAAATGAAAGAATATTTAATGTTTTTTTATTATCTAAAATGGTAAAATTTAGGATAATGAATGTGAATATGGTTGTTTGTAAATTAAGGGTATGGGACTTTAATTTATGAAATGAAGAAAATAGGTTTATTTGAAGATTAAAGTAGTTTGATTTAATTGGATAATGAATGTGAATATGGTTTGTTTTGTAAATTAAGGGTATGAGACTTTAATTTATGAAATGAAGAAAAAGTTTATTTGAAGATTAAAGTAGTTGGCTTTAATTGGATAATGAATGTGAATATGGTTTATTTTATAAATTAAGGGTATGGGACTTTAATTTATGAAATGAAGAAAAATATTTATTTGAAGATTAAAGTAGTTGGCTTTAATTGGATAATGAATGTGAATATGGTTTGTTTTGTAAATTAAGGGTATGGGAATTTAATTTATGAAATGAAGAAAAAGGTTTATTTGAAGATTAAAGTAGTTGGATTTAATTGGATAATGAATGTGAATATGGTTTGTTTTGTAAATTAAGGGTATGGGACTTTAATTTATGAAATGAAGAAAAAGGTTTATTTGAAGATTAAAGTAGTTGGATTTAATTGGATAATGAATGTGAACCTAGATTATTTAGCAATTAAGGGTATGGGACTTTGATTGTTAAATAAGGGTTAGACCATTTATTACAAGTAGAGCATGTGATCTTGATGCATGGTTGAATAGCTCTCATGAGGAGATGAGAGGGGAAATAGAAAGAGTAGTTTTCTATGATGTCAACTATGCATTAGAAAGTTGAATTGCTTGGGTTATTTGTATAGTTGCAATTTGGCAATGAAATAAACAAATGCATTTTAGAAGCATGTCTATCCTGAACTATGAGTGTCCTGATCCCCTACTATCCTCACTTGATCGATGGAAGAGTGGGAGGACCAAAGTCATGAGATGGACCGATGCACAAGTTTGCTCTCTACCTTACATCTTGCTTATTTATGCAAATAGATTAGATTTATGGGGAGATTTCCTCGATGAAATTGATGTAATGTATTGTTTGAAGGTATGGAGTTTACCATACATACTTATGTAATAAATGAACAATATGGCTGAGGTACCTTTGTATTCTATTAATTGAATGTGATTGTATTTAAATCCTTTCTATTGCATGTTCATCCTTCAATTATTGCTTCATGTTTTAGTTATCCTTTGCTTGTTTAATGAATCATGTTTTGTTGGATTTAGTATCTAGATCTATTCTTTATATTCTTGTTTAAATAATTGTTATAAAAACAATAGTAAGTTCTAGGTGAACTTAGAGGGTGACCTAAGGGCTTGAGACCCCCTTAGGGAGATTGGTAACTAGGTTTAGAATATTGTACCAGAGTTAAGATAGCTTGTCAGAGGACAATATTGATAGCTTAACTCATAGTACATGTAGCATACCCATGCATAATGGCTTGCATGGAATATGGAGATGCATGTACACCTTCTAATGATTGAAGGTGGTAATTCTAGCTCATCAAGATTGATGAGATAGATGGACTTATGTGCATAACATGAGATATGCTTGCATAGAAGGGACTTGCATAAGGGGAATATTGTGTGGTATAGTTATTGAGAAACTTAGGGGTTGTTAAACATTAAGTCGATCTAAGGTTGGTTAGGGGTTTATGAATCCCTCTCCTTAGTCAAAAAAATTCTTTCTCTTTCTATGTGTTTCTTGTTTCTTTATTTTTGGGTCATTACATTTGGTATTAGAGCTCTAGGTATGAGGGTATAGAGCTTCTTATGTGCTGAAAGAGATTCAAAAGCCTTCAATGAAGGCTTGCTTAAGTTTAATCTAAAAGCTAGGATGACCTAGAGTCTCTGCTTATTAGAATCTAATGGAGTTAATCCCAAGGGAAGATGAATGTTATGATACCTCAGTATGGGATTTGGTATTAATGATACATCATAATCTTGGAACATTATCCTAGTTAGATTTCTAATGATTTTGTAAGAAGAACTCTATAATGTGGTTTGAGTTAGTGATTCAATTTAAGATGAAGTTGTAATCTAATTATTTTCTTGGTTGAAACTAGATCAAGATGCCACCGAAGGCCAGGAGAGAAGGACCTACACCTAGACAAACTCGACAAAGTAATATCGAAGAAGGGATCCAGAATGAGGGTCCACAAACTCCTAATACGAGAATGGAAGATCTCACTACCATAATTGTCGCATTGCAAGATCAGTTAAGGCAAGTGTTAGAAACTATTGCAAACCAAAATTCACAAGCTAGAGATTCAAAAGTTAACCAAGTTGAGGGGTTGACTATGGAGCAGATACAAGCTAGAACCCTCTTAGAGAAGGAAACAATAAGAGATCTAAAGAATATTTGTATCTCCAAGTTCGATGGAGAAGGAGAGGGAGATGCATCTGAGGCTTGGTTAAGGGAACTAGAAGTTTTCTTCATGGTAAAGGGATATTCTTCAGGAACCCGAACTGTTTGGGCTACTATCTACCTTGAAGGAGATGCCCTAGATTGGTGGGAAACTTACTATGAGGAAACTAATATTGAACTAGTAGACATTCCATGGAAGGAATTTATAATCATATTCAAGAAGAGGTTCCTCACAGAGCATTTCTATGCCCTAAAATTTGAAGAGTTTGCTAGTTTAAGGCAAGGAACCAACTTAGTGGAGATATACTACAAGAAGTTGGTAAAATTGTTGAAGTATGTACCTACCTATAATGAGAAAATGTAGATTCATAAGTTTACTCATGGATTGCAATCTAGGATAAAGCATGATGTAGAGATGTAGGAACCTAAGTCATTGCAAAAGGTATATGACCTAGCCAAGAAAGCAGAGTCACATTTCCATTATAAATATGAAACCTTGTTTGAGCAAGATCGATAGGAACTAAAGAAGAGGAATAGCAATGGGGTTGTAAAATGGGAGGTTGAACAAGATTGGAAGGCTAAGAACCCTCAAAATCTAGAGAAGAAATCTAATGGAAGCCAGAAGAATTTCAAGAATAACTTTTATAAGAAAGGTAACAAACCTAATAATGCTAAGCCTCAACAACAAAAATCACAAGTTTCAGTTCCAACAATCAAGGGCGAGGAGAAAAAACTAAAAAAGTGAAAAGGGCCCAAGGATGGGTGTTACCATTGTAGAGGGCCACATTTTTCTAACCAGTGCCCATACCGACCAGGGCCAAGTACATCCAACATTAAAGGAAAGGAACCTATGCATCAGATCTACACTACAACTGGGAGTCAAAAGCTCAAGGGGAAAGCCACCCCAATGATTTTAAAAGGTAATATTTTTGATAAGCAAGTAAATATCTTAATTGATAGTGGAGCCACTAATAGATTTATTTCTTGTAAGTTAGAAAAATATATACCAAAAATGCCAGGGTATTTGGCTCATGGGTGGAAGGTTGAGTATGGTTCTAGATAGACCTACTCCATAAACTAGTATTTCCCGATGATGGAAATTACTTTAGCTAATGGAACCATGGAAGGTTGCTTATATGTAGCTCCACTTCATGCCTTCAATGTGATCCTAGGGATGGATTAGTTACTGGCCCATAAATCCGTAATCAATTTCCAGGATAGATGGATTGAATACTCTAAAGGAGGGATAGCCTATATAATAAAGCTAAATGAAGTTGGAGAAGATCGAAATAAGGAAGTGTTGGAGATACATCCAATTTTGTAGGATTTCAAGGATGTATTCCCTAAGGATTTACCTAGGCTCCCTCTTATGTGGGAATTTGATTTCACTATTGATCTTATGCTAGGAGTGGAACCAATTCATAGATCTCCATATAGGATGTCACCCATTGAGATGCAAGAATTAAAGGTACAATTGCAAGGGTTATTAGAGAAAGGGTTGATAAAACCAAGTATGTCACCTTGGGGTGCACCTATTTTATTTGTGAAAATGAAATATGACTCTTTGAGATTGTGTATTGATTACAGGATGTTGAATAAAGCTACAATAAAGAACTGGTATCCCCTACCTAGAATCGAAGATTTATTCGATCAATTGAGAGATGCCATGATGTTTACTAAGATAGATTTAAGGTCAAGGTATCACCAATTAATAATATGTGAGGATACTCACAAGATGGCATTTAAGACTAGGTATGGGCATTATGAGTTCACAGTCCTACCTTTTGGACTGACTAATGCTCTAGTTACCTTCATGAATTTAATGAACAGTGTGTTCAGAAGGCACCTGGACCAGTTTGTCCTTGTATTTCTAGATGATATCCTAATATACTCTCAAAACAAGGAAGAGCATGATAAGCATCTCAAGATCATGTTAGAGTTGCTAAGGGAAAATCAACTCTATGAAAATCTAGCCAAGAGTGATTTCTATGTTTTAGAGGTGTGTTATTTAGGGCATATCATATCAATAGAAGGGATTGTTGTGGATCTGAAGAAGATTGAAGCCATATTAAATTGCCTGTCCCCTACTAATATTATCAAAGTAAGAAGCTTCATGGGGTTAACGGGATATTATAGATGTTATATAAAGGATTTCTCAAAGATTACCTCGGTAATAACTAACCTTCAGAAGAAAGGGAAGGAGTTCAAATGGATGGAAAAGTGTGAAATCACTTTTGCTTTGTTGAAGTAGAAACTCACTACCGCACCAATATTGAAGATTCTAGATCCTCAAGGAGATTTTTTAGTATGCATTGATGCATCGCTGGAAGGGTTAGGAGGAGTACTCATGCAAGAAGAGTTAGTAGTAGCTTATACTTCAAGGAAACTTAAAAAGCATGAAGTCAATTATGCTACTCATGATTTAGAGCTAGCCATTGTGGTGCACACTCTAAAGGTCTGGTACCATTATCTAGTAGGAAGACCTTTCGAGTTAAAATTGAATCATCAAAGTCTAAGGTACATATTTACCCAACCAATACTCAATGCGAGACAGAGAAGGTGGATCGAGTTTCTCACTGAGTATGACTTTGAAATTGAGTACATAAAGGGAAAAGAGAATAAGGTTGTAGATGCCTTGAGTAGAAGGAGACACATAGCAGCCATAACCAAGAGTCACATAAAGCTCATGGACCAAGTGAGGCAGGAGCAATATCAAGATGAATATTGCTAAGAAATTCGAGCTAGAATAGATAGAGATCCTGAGAGCAATAAGGATTTTGGGGTGATAGATAACATTTTGTGCTACAAAGGTAGAATCATCATACCAAAATCAAGGGATTCAAGATAGCTAATAATGCAAGAAGCCCATAGATCTCCTTATACAACTCACCCCAGAGGGGTAAATATGAGGGAAAATATGAAAAGAACCTTCTTCTAGGTAGGAATGAAGAAGGATATTACCGATTTTATTGCGTATACCTTGAATATTAGAAGGTTAAGACATTGCACAAGCATCCCATAGAATAGTTGTATCCACATAGTATACCTACACAGAAATGGTAGGTCATATCAATGGATTTCATAGTAGGTTTACCTAAAAATTAGGTACCAACACGATGTAATTCTAGTAGTAGTCGACAAATTGATTAAGGTTGTACATTTTATACCTAGGAGCACCAAGGACGATGCTCAGGTGGTGGCTAATAGATTTTCCAAGGAAGTGTTTTGATTGCATGGATTTCTTGAGATAATCATCTCATATAGGGATTCCAAGTTCACTTTTGAATTTTGGAAAGCCCTTCATCAGGCAATAGGCATGAAGTTGAACATGAGTTCAACATACCACCCTAAAATAGATAGTCAAATAGAGTGGGTAAACCAAGTACTAGAAGATATGCTCCGCATGTATTGTATGGATCATAAGTCTCGTAGGGAAGACTACCTACCGTTGGTAGAGTTCACCTACAATAATGGGTATCACTCATCTCTTGGAATGGCACCTTTCGATGCCTTGTATGGGTGAAAGTGTAGAACACCACTATCATGGGATAACCTAGAGGATAGAATTGTGATTGGACCAAAAATGGTCAGAGAAATGGAAGAGCAAGTAAAGGTAATCAGGCAAAGACTCAAGGAAGCTACTGATAGGTAGAAGAGTTATGTTGATTTAAAGAGAACTCCAAGAGAGTACTCAATGGGAGATAAAGTGTTCCTAAGGGTCAAACCAATGAAAAGTGTGATCAAGTCCATAAAATTGGATCCATGGTTTGTAGGACCCTTTGAGATCACTGAAAATATTAGTCCGATTGCATACCAACTCACTTTACCTCCTAATATATCAAAAATCCATGATACTTTCCACATATCTTTGCTTAGAAAATATATTGTTGACCCTGAACATGTGTGGGATGTTTCTAATTTGCAGATGGAAAATCTAGAGGTAATTGAAGTAATGCTAGTAAGAATTCTTGAATTCTGCTCTAAGACTATGTGGAATCGGACCCTTGAGCAATGTAAGGTCCAGTGGGACCATTTCTCGAAAAGGAATGCCACTTGGGAGAAAGTGGTGGATATGCAAAAATATTTTCCTTTTTTGTTTAATGATCTCTAAAAGTTGTAATAATTTTCTTTTGATTATGTATGCTTGTGTAAAACTAAGAAACACCCAGGACGATGTTTAGTCCTAGTGGGGGAGGATGTCATGACCCTCCTAGATGGACCTTTTTGATATGAAAAATAATGTATTATCTGATGATGCTTTAATACTTGATTTTGTGCAATTAAGCAGCTATGTGATATTAATAGATATTGAAGAGCATGATACTGCTAACAAATTGCCAATGTGTAGGATCAGGTGCACTCATAAGTGGAAGAAGTTGAGTCATCCATCAAAGATGAGGGTACTTGAGGTTTGGGAAGTGATGATAAGGCAACTCGGAGGTAACAAGGATGGATACCTTCATATAGGCATGCATTCGGTTAAGGGATAATCATCAATAGCTAGCCACCTTGAGCCCCAGATTGATAGCCTAGTAGCTATCATAAGTTCTAGAGGCTGAGATAGGTGACTAGATTGATGGAAAGACTCCCTCTTTGTTTGTTGCACATGCATGATTATCTTTTACTTCAACACTATTTGCCTTAATAATTTGTGAGCTATGAATGAATAGGTTGTCTTCATAACTCCTTGTATGCCCTAGTAAATAGAATAGTAAAGATATATCATTTTAAATAAATTATTGATTTTTTTTTATAAGTTAAAAGATTTGATTAAAAATGATTTTAATAACAAAAAAAAATAATAAAAGATATCATTTTAATTTATCACAAAGAGAAATAATTTTAAATAAATGATTGATTTATTTGAATAATAAAGAGATATAATTTTAAATAAATGATTGATTTATTTGAATAGTGAAAAGATATCATTTTGAATAAATAATTGATTTATTTAGAATAACAAGGAAATCTCATTTTAAATAAATAGTTAATTTATTTAAATAATAAAGAGATCTCATTTTAAATAAATTATTGATTTATTTTAGAATGTTAAGGACATCCCATTTTAAATAAATGGTTGATTTATTTTTTAGTGATAAAGAGTTTTCATTTTGAATAAATATGTGATTTATTTCAGATTGATAAAGAAAACCTTTTTAAAAGAAAAAAGAAATGGTTGTTTTATATTAAGAAATAAAATAACCCCATTATAAGCAAATGACTACTCTATTTGAAATGATAAACACATTTCATTGAACTTATAGAGAATAGAATTTGACTGTTGAAATGATGGAGAATTCACTTAATCAAAATGACCAACCAATGTTGGTTTTAAATATGATAAGACCACCCTCTAGAAAATCGGATAGATTGCCTTGCAGAAAATCCAATTGGACTAGCTATGCGAGGCTCCCTATGACATGAAGGGATGGCTTCTTTATGGCAAGCATCTTGGGAAGGTGAAAGAAGGAATGTTCTCCCCTACCATATGATGGATGTAGATGGGAAGTTATGGCAAGTAGGTAGTGGATGAAATCCAAGGAGAATGATGTGAGAGGTGTGCTAGCAAGAGGATGCAAATGGAGAAAATGGAAGTGTGTGCTGGGTAAAAAGATAGAGAGACAAAGCATGACGAAGCATGACAAAGCACCGTGAAGCTAAGGGAGAAGCCCAATGAGAAGAAGAGGAAGTAGGTGATGGGAGTTTGAGTGCAACCTAGATAAATAGCCATTTATGAGTAATAATAGGTGGGACTCATGAGACTCTATATATGTTTAATATTTTCATTCACTAGTTTCGACTATTTTCAGGCTATGGGTTCTTGCCTATTTATATCAACTCCTTTAAGCTATGGTAAACACACTTTCTTAGGAGTGTAAAGTTAAGACTAGTGAGGGGGTTCTTTGACCATCCTCCTATTGATCACTTATAGAACCATTTTGATTTCATGACCATGGTTAATCTCCTCAACCAAGCCTTAGCACCCTTTTTCTAGTCATCTGAATATGGTAGCAACTTTCGTCTAGTTGGTTGGTTGTACCACACTTTGTCTATCACTGTGATTGTTGCTCTAAATTACAATATGTTACTAGTAACATAGTCAACATTTAGAGTAGATCTACCTCAAGGTAAGACATCTTCTTGATCATCAGAGACAACCCTTATTTTATATCAATAGTCATGTAGGGATTTCATAGTAGGTTTTAAACCTGCTTGGTAGCTGCCTTTGGGCATAAAGCATAGTGTCATGGGCTACGTCGATGTTGGAATGAACTGACCATGTCACAACTATATTTTGACACTATGGAGACCCTAAACACTCCACCTATACTTTGTTTCACTATGGGATATAAGTCATCTCAATCACCTCTTATCATAATCTATGTCGTAAACCACTCCATATTAATCTATTCTCCCTTTGCTAGAGCTAATCATTGGTTAATCACTACATAGGAGAGAGCATAGATTATGTTTGGTTGGACAAAATCTCTAATGAAATTTCATTATCTAAAATGGTATATTTTAGGATAATGAAAGGAAATAATCTTTAATGTTATTTCATTATCTAAAATAGTAGATTTTAAGGTAATGAAAGGAAAGAATATTTAATGATATTTAATTATCTAAAATGATAGATTTTAGGGTAATGAAAGGAAAGAATATTTAATGATATTTAATTATTTAAAATGGTAGATTTAAAGGTAATTAAAGGAAAGAAAATTTTATTTTATTTCATTATCTAAGATGTTATATTATAGGGTAATGAAAGGAAAGAATCTTTAATGTTATTTCATTATCCAAAATGGTAGATTTTAGGGTAATGAAAGGAAATAATATTTAATGATATTTCATTATCTAAAATGGTATATTTTAGGGTAATGAAAGGAAAGAATATTTAATGATATTTCATTATCTAAAATGGTAGATTTTAGAGTAATGAAAGGAAAGAATATTTAATGATATTTCATTATCTAAAATGGTAGATTTTAGGGTAATGAAAGGAAAGAATATTTAATGATATTTCATTATCCAAAATGGTAGATTTTAGGGTAATGAAAAGAAATAATCTTTAATGATATTTCATTATCCAAAATGGTATATTTTAGGGTAATTAAAAGAAAAAATCTTTAATGTTATTTCATTATCGAAAAATGGTAGATTTTAGGGTAATGAAAGGAAAGAATCTTTAATGTTATTTCATTATCTAAAATGGTAAATTTTAGGATAATGAATGTGAATATGGTTTGTTTTGTAAATTAAGGGTATGGGAATTTAATTTATGAAATGAAGAAAAAGGTTTATTTGAATATTAAAGTAGTTGGATTTAATTGGATAATGAATGTGAATATGGTTTGTTTTGTAAATTAAGGGTATGGGACTTTAATTTATGAAATGAAGAAAAAGGTTTATTTTAAGATTAAAGTAGTTGGTTTTAATTGAATAATGAATGTGAATATGGTTTGTTTTGTAAATTAAGGGTATGGGACTTTAATTTATGAAATGAAGAAAAAAAATTATTTGAAGATTAAAGTAGTTAGCTTTAATTGAATAATGAATGTGAATATGGTTGTTTTGTAAATTAAGGGTATGGAACTTTAATTTATGAAATGAAGAAAAAGGTTTATTTGAAGATTAAAGTAGTTGGATTTAATTGAAAAATGAATGTGAATATGGTTTGTTTTGTAAATTAAGGGTATGGGACTTTAATTTATGAAATGAAGAAAAACATTTATTTGAAGATTAAAGTAGTTAGATTTAATTGAATAATGAATGTGAATATGGTTTGTTTTGTAAATTAAGGGTATGGGACTTTAATTTATGAAATGAAGAAAAATGTTTATTTGAAGATTAAAGTAGTTGGATTTAATTGGATAATGAATGTGAATATGGTTTATTTTGTAAATTAAGGGTATGGGACTTTAATTTATGAAATGAAGAAAAAGTTTTATTTGAATATTAAAGTAGTTGGATTTAATTGGATGATGAATGTGAACCTAGATTATTTAGAAATTAAGGGTATGGGACTTTGATTGTTAAATAAGGGTTAGACCATTTATTACAAGTAGAGCATGTGGTCTTGATGCATGGTTGAATAGCTCTCATGAGGAGATGAGAGGGGAAATAGAAAGAGTAGTTTTCTATGATGTCAACTATGCATTAGAAAGTTGAATTGCTTGGGTTATTTGTATAGTTGCAATTTGATAATGAAATAAACAAATGCATTTTAGAAGCATGTCTATCCTGAACTATGAGTGTCCATGATCCCCTACTATCCTCACTTGATCGATGGAAGAGTGGGAGGACCAAATTCATGAGATGGACCGATGCACAAGTTTGCTCTCTACCTTACATCTTGCTTATTTATGCAAATAGATTAGATTTGTGGGGATATTTTCTTAATGAAATTGATGTAATGTATTGTTTGAAGGTATGGAGTTTACCATACATACTTATGTAATAAATGAACAATATGGTTGAGGTACCTTTGTATTCTATTAATTGAATGTGATTGTATTTAGATCCTTTCTATTGCTTGTTCATCCTTCAATTATTGCTTCATATTTTAGTTATCCGTTGCTTTATAATGAATTATGTTTTTTTGGATTTAGTATCTATATCTATTTTTTATATTCCTTTTTATATAACTATTTAAAAAAAAACACAATAGTAAGTTCTAGGTGAACTTAGAGGGTGACCTAAGGGCTTGAGACCCCCTTAGGGAGATTGGTAACTAGTTTTAGAAGATCATACCAGAGTTAAGATAGCTTGTCAAAGGACAATATTGATAGCTTAACTCATAGTACACGTAGCATACCCACACATAATGGCTTGTGTGGAATATGGAGATGCATGTACACCTTCTAATGATTGAGGGTGGTAAGTCTAGCTCATAAAGATTGATGAGATAGATGGACTTATGTGCATAACATGAGATATACCTACGCAGAAGGGACTTGCATGAGGGGAATATTGTGTGGTATAGTTCTTGAGAAACTTAGGGGTTGTTAAACATTAAGTCGATCTAAGGTTGGTTAGGGGTTTATGAATCCCTCTCCTTAGTCCAAAAAAAAATCTCTCTTTTTGTGTGTTTCTCATTTCTTGATTTTTGGGTCAATACATATTCCCATATGCATATTTGATCCTCTTGTTCTTCCATCGATCATTTGAGGATAGTAGGGGATTAGGGAACTCATGGTTTAGGATAGGCATACCTCTAAATGCATCTAAAATTTACTTTGCCAAATTGCAACTATACAAATTTAATCAAGCCTCTAACCATCTAGTTTATAGTTGATATCATAAAAGAATCATTACTTTTATTTTTCCCTCTCAAATACCCTTACAGAGTTATTCAACATGTACAACTTAGATCACTGTTTTTACTTAATCAAATATTATCTTTGATCAATAGATTAGAGTCATATAACTTTAATCTATTGAAATAATTTTTAAATTCATTTACTAAATTAAAGTTTCATTACTTCAATTTAAAAATAAATCATTTTCTTTTATTTTATAAACCAAAGTCCCATAACCTTAAATCTATAAAATAATTCTTTCATTCATTTACTAAATTAAATATTCACTACTTCAATTTAAAAATATATATATAATTTCCTTTACTTTATAAACCAAAGTCCCATAACCGTAAATCTATAAAATAATCCTTTCATTCATTTACTAAATTAAAGCTTCATTACTTTTATTTAAAAATAAATCATTTCCTTTTAATTTATAAACCAAATTTGGTAGTGGTTGCATATGCTGAGGATCTAGGAATTACCACAAACCACCAAGCTGAAGCAAGGGAAATGCTTACAGGCCTTCGAATTGCAATGAATTTGGGTTTTAGGAGAATTGTTCTTGAGGAGGATTCCAAGAATATTATAAATTCCCTTCAAAAAATGGAGTTAAATAATTCTAGCACTTTCCAAATAATTACAGATGCGAGTAATATCTTGCAAAACCTAGAAGAAATTCAAGTTAAACATATTTATAGATAAGGAAACAAAGCTACCGATAAAATGGTGAATATGGCAGTTAAATCTGAGAATTTCAAGGTCTGGTCATATGGCCCCATGGAGTTGGAAGAGATTATAAGTACTGATAATTAAGCCAGTAGATAAAGAGGGCAGAGCAAAGTAGAAGCACATTAAATTACATTATTGTCAGCAGTTTCTTTATCAAATATGTAAAGCATTGAGCACTGCATCAGCCATGTTAAATAGAAGGATAGCGGGAGGAATATTATTTCAGCTTCTCCATCAATAGGTTTAGCCCAGGTTTATTTGTTTTACTAAGATAGGGCTATCTTGCATTTGTATGATCTTCTCTTGTTTTTTTCTTATACATATTTTGAGCTTTGTATAAAGGGTCAGGGCCCTTCAACCCCCATATTTATCAATACCCAAAAAAAAAAACCAAAGTCCCATAACCTTCAATCTATAAAATAAACCTTTCATTCATTTACTAAATTAAATATTTATTACTTCAATTTTAAAATAAATCATTTCCTTTTACTTTATAAACCAAAGTCCCATAACCTTCAATCTATAAAATAAACCTTTCATCTTATTTAATAAATCAGGGCATAATATCTTTAATTTATTTATATAAATCAACTATATTTATTTGACATAATTATCTCCATATCCCAATTATTTAAATAAATCAAAACATATTTATTTCATATAATTAATCCCAACCCTTAATTAATTAAATAAACTAAATTACCTTTCTAAAATTTAAAGCCAATCAAATAGAAGATAGCCTACAACTTTTAAAGAGGACATCATAGAAGGCTACGTGAAACTTCAGAAGATGACCAACTAAAGGAAGTGTAGCCATTTCTACAGTCCTCCCTCACGATAGGGGCCAAACATCCTCAAACATGCACAACACCCAATGATTATCAACAACAAGCCCAACTAGGTTATTGCACAAGGCAATCCCTTACGTAGGGATTGTAACACAAACCTACCACAACAAAGGATTACAAGACCTCGGATAGGGTCCAATGGTAGAAGTACATCTACTCCAGCAAGCAACAGAGGTCCAACAACCTAAGAAATACCCCACCCAATCCTTTGTATGACTAACATAGGTTATCAAGGAAAAGCAAAAAAATATAGGGAACGCATGACTTAGCCAATCAACTAACGTTTTTTGTGGTGAAAACATTCCCAACAAACCTTTTGAGCAAGGGCTACAAGCAACTGCATTACAAGTCTTGATCTACCAAAACCTAGACTTCCCCAACTAGAAACGTAGTGCTAGCGTACCTAACACCCTTTGGTCCAGGTTCCAACCAACCACACAACACTCAGCTACAAAGCACAAAGGAAACAAGGTTTACAAGACTAGTGCTCATTATAGCACTACCAAAGGTAAAATAGTTGGGCATACACCCAAAGGTTTGATGTCACTTAGCAAGTGTAACAACTTGCTATGGTTAAGGGTTTCTCTAAAAAATATTTATGCAAATCAACACAAGAATACAGAGGGTCTATTTGTATTTTAGTTTTCCTTTGCTTTATAATGAATTATATTTTTTTGGATTTAGTATCTAGATTTATATTTTGTATTCTTGTTTAAATAATTGTTATAAAAACAATAGTAAGTTCTAGATGAACTTAGAGGGTGACCTATGGGCTTGAGACCCTCTTAGGGATATTGGTAACTAGGTTTAGAAGATCATATAAGAGTTAATATAGCTTGTCAGAGGATAATATTGATAGCTTAATTTGCAGTACACGTAGCATACCCACACATAAAGGCTTATGTAGAATATGGAGATGTGTGTACACCTTCTAATGATTGAGGGTGGTAAGTACAACTCATAAAGTTTGATGAGATACATGGACTTATGTGCATAACATGAGATATGCTTACATAGAATGGACTTGCATGAGAAAAATCTTGTGTGGTATAGTTCTTGAGAAACTTAGGGGTTGGTAAACATTAAGTTGATCTAAGGTTGGTTAGGGGTTTATGAATCCCTCTCCTTAGTCCAAAAAAAATCTTTCTCTTTTTGTGTGTTTCTCATTTCTTGATTTTTGGGTCAATACATATTCCCATACGCCTCATTGGTCCTCCTATTCTTCCATCAATAATTTGAGGATAGTATGGGATTAGGGCACTCATGGTTTAAGATAGGCATACCTCTAAATGCATCTAAAATTTACTTTAGCAAATTGCAACTATACAAATTTAATCAAGCCTATAACCATCTAGTATATAGTTGATATCATAAAAGAATCATTACTTTTATTTTTCCCTCTCAAATACCCTTAGAGAGTTATTCAACATGCAAAACTTACATCGCGGTTTTTACTTAATCAAATATAGTCGTTGATCAATATATTAGATTCCCATACCCTTTTTTTTATCACTTAATTAATTTGCATTAAGTACGGGTTTTAGTAGGGACCCAAAACCTGATTACAAATAGGCTATAGAAGCTAGACACCAAAAATAGGACAACACAGGACACATCCCTTCAAAATTGAAATGTAGTAAAGGATTTCCTTGAAAAATATCCAACAGACCATACCAAAAATATAGGATATCCTTAAGTAGAATGCAAAACCAAAAAAGAATGCTTCAGGCAGCAAGGATGAAGCAACAATCAAAACTATGCAAAAGGAATTCCTTAGGCATATTGGGCTTCTTCATCTAGTTTGGTTCCTGCTTTCTGAAGATCATCGTTTGAAGTCTCCATATCGACATCTTTTTCCTCACTGTGATCATCCGTAGGAGCTACAACAACCTTGACGTCCTCAGTCGAAGCTTTAGCAGGAGTTTTAGTAGAAGTTTTAACATTATCCTGAGAGAAAGCCTTCCTGAAGAAAAACAAATTTAGAGTCCCATACCTTTAATCTATTGAAACAATCCTTTAATTCATTTACTAAATTAAATATTCATTACTTCAATTTAAAAATAAATCATTTTCTTTTATTTTATAAACCAAAGTCCCATAACCTTCAATCTATAAAATAATTCTTTCATTCATTTACTAAATTAAATATTTACTACTTCAATTAATAATTTCCTTTTACTTTATAAACCAAAGTCCCATAATCATCAATCTATAAAATAATCCTTTCATTCATTTACTAAATTAAAGATTCATTACTTCTATTTAAAAATAAATCATTTCCTTTTACTTTATAAACCAAAGCTGGTAGTGGCTGCATATGCTGAGGATCTATGAATTACCATAAATCACCAAGTTGAAGCAAGGGCAATGCTTATAGGCCTCCGAATTGCAATGAATTTAGGTTTTAGGAGAATTTTTCTTAAGGGGTATTCCATGAATATTATAACTTCCCTTCAAAAAGTGGAGTTAAATAATTCTACCATTCTCCAAATAATTACAGATGTGAGGACTATCTTGGGAAACCTAGAAGAAATTCAAGTTAAACATATTTATAGAGAGGGAAACAAAGCTACCGATAAAATGACAAATATGGCATTTAAATCTAAGAATTTCAAGGTCTGGTCATATGCCCCCATGGATTTGGAAGAGATTATAAGAACTGATAATGAAGCCAACAAATAAAGAGGGTAGATCAAAGTAGAAGCACACTAAATTACATTATTGTCAGTAGTTTCTTTATCAGTTATGTAAAGCATTGAGCACTGCATCAACCATGTTAAATAGAAGGATAGTGGGAGGAATATTATTTTAGCTTCTCCATCAATAGGTTTAGCCTAGGTTTGTTTGTTTTACTAAGATAGGGATATCTTGCTTTTGTATGATCTTATATTTTTTTTTCTTGTACATATTTTGAACTCTGTATAAAGTTTCGGGGTCCTTCAACCCCCTTTTTTATCAATACCAAAAAAAAATAAACCAAAGTCCCATAACCTTCAATCTATAAAATAAACCTTTCATTCATTTACTAAATTAAATATTTATTACTTCAATTTAAAAATAAATTATTTCCTTTTACTTTAAAAAACAAAGTCCCAACCCAAGTGTTGTAGGTGATTTGGAGAGGAGAGGGAAATCCTCCAAGGGAGGTCCCAGGTTTGAATCTCCACCCTACCAAAAAATTGAATTGGGTACCCAAAATCCAATTGATAATGTTGGTGCGGGCAGGGCTGGGCACGACTCCTGGGTGACTTTGATGGTGTAGAACCCCCTGGTTGTGGTCTCTCAGACCAAGGCGGCCCCACAAGGGATTTTTTACTTTAAAAAAAACCCACCCCCAAAAATAAAAAAAAAAAAAAAAAAAAAACAAAAGTAAACATCCTCAAACATGCACAACACCTAAGGATTATCGACAATAAGCCCTACTGGGTTATGGTACAAGGAAATCTCTTACATAGGGATGGTAACACAAACCAACCACAACAAAGGATTACAAGACCTCGGACAAGGTCCAATGGTAGAAGTACATCTACTCCAGTAATAAATAGATGTCCAATGACCTAAGAAATATCCCACCTAGTCCTTTGGATGACTAACATAGGTTATCAAGGAAAATAAAAACAACATAGGGAACACATGACTCAACCAATCAGCTAACATTTTTTATAGTGAACACCTTCCAAACAAACTTGTTGAGCGACGTCTATAAGCAAATGTGTTACAAGTCTTGATCTACCAAAACCTAGACTTTCCCAGCTGGAAATATAGTTCTACTACACCTAACACCCACTGGTCCATGTTCCAACCAACCATACAACACTCAGCTACAAAGCACAAAGGAAACAAGATTTACAAGACTAGTGTCCATTATAACACTACCAAAGATAAAACAGTTGGGCATACACCCAAATATTTGATGTCACTTAGCAAGAGAAACAACTTGTGGAAGTTAAGGGGTTCTCTAAACAAGGTTTATGCAAAAAAACACAAAAATATAGAGGGTCTATTCTCTACTACCCAGATAGTGACCAAGCTTAGATGAGCCCAAGTAGCTACGTTGAACACAACAATGTCCAAATCCAAACAAGTCCCACTAAGACATGAAAGAAAGAGATTTAACAAGCGATAGAAGGCAATAGAAGTTATAAACCAACCTGGTAACCTTGGCGATCTTTTCATCCTATAGATTGTTATATTTTATTTTTGGTATGTTGCTCCTCCCCTTGCGCTGAACTTCTCCTCTCTTCACTTTTCTTCCTACCACTACGAGGTGAATTCCCTCCTCTTTTGCCATCTTACCTCATAAGGGATGGAGTCTCATTTCTCCCATCCACTACCATTGCTCCAAATCTGATCACCCATACCTCAAATTTGATAACCATTAATTTTCCTTCACACTCCCCAATGTTGGCAAAGCTAGTTCAAGGTAATTCATTTTTTTTAGTTTTTCTCCCCTTAATGAGAATCTTCGCCATAAATGGCACTCTTTATTTTTGATGTTGAAAAGCACCCCATTAACTAGAATTTTCAACTTGCATATATCCATTATGGTGGATTTCTTTTATCACTTAATCACAAGAGAATTAACTACTTTAAAGGACAAATGCATATTATAATTTGAAACAATACATATTTTATGATAATTCAATTCCTTTTTTTTATTGGTAACTATTATATATACATATATATCTAATAAAATACTTTATTAATAAAAATTTATTTATTCATATATGAAATTCATTTATAATTTAAAACAAAACCACTAATTATTTATAAATAAAATTCCTTTATCATTTAAAATGAAACAACTATTTATTTATAAATGAAATTCCTTTATATTTTAAAATAAATCAACTATATATTTATAAATGAAATTCATTTATCATTTGAAATAAATCAATTATTTATTTTAAAAATATAGAATAAAAGGTTTTCTTATTGAATACTAACATCTTGCTATTCCTTTGAAAATTTCTAAGCAAAACAAAGAGCTTTTCACAAACAACCAAATTATGCATGCTTTCATTTTCCAAACCATAAATGCAGATAGTGATGAAGTAAAAGATAATCATACATATGCAACATACAAAGAGGGAGTCTTTTCATCAACTCAGTCAGCCTACGAATTTATGATAGCTACTAGGATATCAACTTGAGGCTCAAGGTAGCTAGCTATTGATGATTATCTAACCAATAATGCATGCCTATATGAAGGTATCCATCCATGTTACCCTTGAGTTACCTTAATCATCACTTCTCCAACCTCAAGTACCCCAACTTTTGGTGGATGATTATGCTTCTTCCACCTATGAGTGTACCTGATCCTGCACATATTGGAAA
Organism: Wollemia nobilis; assembly: GCA_028583015.1. Lineage (NCBI taxonomy): Eukaryota > Viridiplantae > Streptophyta > Pinopsida > Araucariales > Araucariaceae > Wollemia > Wollemia nobilis. The sequence goes on from JAQPPZ010005261.1 coordinate 22,877, forward strand.
TATGTCATCAATATCATGCTTATAAAATCAACTAAACATCACATATTTGGTTTAGTTTCTCAACTTAGGTATTAAAGCATCATAGATAAATACATTGTTTCTTTGTGCCAAAAATTATATTAGGGTGGGTCATGGCATCCTACCCCCATTGGACTAAACACCATCTTGGGTGTTTCTATTTTTACAAAATAAAATTATTATATTATATATTGTCAAACAAGAAGGGAAAATATTTTTGAATATCATCCACTTTTTCCCAAGTGGCATTCCTTTCAGAAAATAGGTCCCATTAGACCTTACATTGCTAAAGATTTTGATTCTATATATTTAGAATGAAACTCAAGAATCTTCATCGATACCACTTCAATAGCCTTTGGATTTGCCATCTATAAATTAGAAACATTCCACACATGTTCAATATCAGCAAAATATTTCCTAAGCAAGGATATGTGGGAGGTGTCATGGATCTTGGATAGGTTATGTGGTAAGGCAAGTTGGTATGCAACCGGACTGATCTTTTTAATAATTTAAAAGTGTCCCATAAATTGAGGATCCAAATTTATGAATTTTATAGCACTCTTTTTTTATTTAACCCTTAAAAATACCTTGTCTCCAACGGAGTACTCTCTTGGAGTCCTTTTTATATCAGCATAAATTTTCTACCTATTAGTAGCTTCTTCAAGTCTTTGCCTAATTACCTTTAGCTAGTCCTCCATTTCTCTAACGATACTCTATCTTCTAGGTTGTCCCAATACAATGACATTATACACTTTCGCCCATACAAGACATTGAAACGAGCCATTCCTAGCGAGGAGTGATGTCTATTATTGTAGGTGAACTCTATAAAATGTAGGTAGTCTTACCAATGGGACTTGTGATGCATGCAGTACATGTGGAGCATGTCTTCTAGTACTTGGTTTACCCATTCTATTTGACAATCTATATTAGGGTGGTATGATGAAATCATATTCAGTTTCATGCCAACTACACTATGAGGGGCTTTCCAAATTTTAGAAGTGAATTTGGAGTCCCAATCTAAAATTATCACCTAAGGAAACCCATGCAATCAGAATACCTCTTTGGAAAATATATTACCCACCACCTGAGCATCATCCTTGATATTCCCGAGTATAGAATGTGCAACCTTAGTTAGTTTGTCAACTACTACAAGGATTGCATCATGTTCATACTAGATTTTGGGTAAACCTACTATAAAATCCATTGATATTACCTACCATTTTTGTGTAGGCACATCATGTGGATACAATCGACCTATAGGATGCTTGCATTCTTACTTAACATTTTTATATTTGAGGTAATGAGTGATAAAAATAATGATATCCTTCTTCATTCCTACCCAAAATAAGGTTCTTTTCATGTTTTCGAGCATTTTGGTCCCTCCAGGATGAGTAGAATAAGGAGATATATGGGATTATTGCATTATTAATTTCTTTAAATCACCTATTTTTGAAATGATCACTCTTCCTTTGTAGCACAAAAGGTCATCTTTCATACCAAATTATTTATTACCTTCAAGATATTTGTTCATCCTGACTCAAATTTCATAGCAGTACTCTTCCTTAGATTGCTCCTGTATCACTCGGGCTATCAGATCCATGTGAATTTTGGCTATGGTCATTATGTGTTTCCTCCTACTCAAGGCATAAACAACCTTATTTTCTTTCCCTTTTATGCACTCTATCTCAAAGTCATACTCAACAAGGAGTTCAATCCATCTTCTCTATCTTGCATTGAGTATAGGTTGGGTGAATATGTACCTTGGAATCTGATGGTTAGTCCTTAGTTCAAAGGGTATTCCTATCAAGTAGTGGTGCCAGAAATTTAGAGCATGCACCAGCTAGCTCTAAATCATGTGTAGCATAATTATCTTCATGCTTTTTGAGCTTCCTTGAAGTATATGCTACTACTGATTCTTCTTGAGAAATTACTACTCCTAACCCTTCCAATGATGCATTTGTGCATACTGAAAAGTCCTCTTAAGGGTTTGGAATATTTATTATCGATACGGTAGTAATATTATCTTTCAAAAATGCAAAAGTAGCTTCACACTTTTTTGACCATTTGAATTTCTTTCCCTTTTTTTGAAGGTTAGTTATGGTCGAGTTTTTCTTAGATTTGTCCTTTATATAACTTTTATAGAAGCCTGTTAACCCCATGAAGTTTTGCACTTCAATAAAATTACTAGGGCGTGGTCAATTAAATATGACCTTTAAAGAACACAAGGTTATACTGAGAAGGGGGGTGAACAATATAAAAGCACTTTTTACTTTTTTTTTCAAATCAATATTATGCAATGTATAGATAGCAATATCAATAGCAATAATCAAAGCAATGCACAAAACACCATACACAATAGAGACACAAATTTAATGTGGTTCACCCAAATATGAATACCTCCATGGAGAAAATATTTCTTCTAAATATTTTTCAAATAATCTCTTGGGAATCCTTCCCAATTACAATATTTATGGACCTCTGTCCAAAGGAGATTCTCATACCCTAAATCTGGTTTATGGATCTCTATCCATAGGAGAACTCCTTCTCCTCTGCTCTCGCTGGTGATCCTATAGAAGACTACTACCTCCACTACACTGGATTGTGGATATCTCTCCACTTAAGACTCTTGTCCCCACTCAGAAGACCTATCCTCACTACCCTGGCTGATGGATCTCTATCCACTGGAGACTCTGTCCTCTCTACTCTATCACCTCCAAAGCTCTATCTCAATTTTGTACTAAACATAGTCTAGTCGGTCTAGCACATCTCTACTCAATATCTTGCACTAAACACAATCCAGTCGGTCTAGCACAAGTCTGCTCAATAAGCTCACTCAAATTTGCACTAAACACAATCCATTCGGTCTAGCATAAATCTGCTCAACTCTTGCACTAAACACAGTCTAGTTGGTCTAGCATAATTCCATTCAAATCTACACTAAACACAATCCAGTCGATCTAGCACAAATATGCTCAATAGGTCCACTCAGAACTTACTCAAATCTACTCAACAGGTCCACTCAGAACCTGCACAACTCTGCTCAATAAGTCCACATAGAACCTGCACAATTTTGCTCAACAGGTCCACTTAGAACCTATCTAAATCTGCTCAACAGGTCCACTCAAAACCTGTCCAAATCTTCTCAACAGGTCCACACAAAACCTGTCCAAATATGCTCAACAAGCTCACACATAACTTGTCCAAATTTGCTCAATAGGTCCACACAAAACCTATCCAAATATACTCAACAATCTCACACAAAACATGTCCAAATTTTCTAAATAGGTACACACATAACCTATCCAAATCTTCTCAACAAGCTCACATAGAACCTATCCAAATCTACTCAACAAGCTCACATAGAACTTGTCCAAATCTGCTCAATAAGTCCTCTCTAGGACTTGCTCAAATCTGTATTGTAAGCTTCCACAAAAGCTCACACAAAATAAGTCCACAAGTCTTCTCAAAGACTTACCTCAAATCTGCTTAACAAGTCCACAGAGAACTTGTCCAATATCATATAAACATAAAGATAATTGTTAGAGACTCAATATGTTATTTACTCAATGCTCAATCACTTTCTCAACTCAATCTCATAGAAGCATAAAGAGAATTGTTAGAGACTCAATATGTTCTATACTCAAAGCTCAATCACTTTCTTAACTCAATCTCATTGAAGCATAAAGAGAATTTTTAGAGACTCAATATGTTCTATTCTCAAGACTCAATCACTTTCACAACTCAATATCATAGAAGCATAAAGAGAATTGTTAGAGACTCAATATGTTCTATACTCAAAACTCAATCTCAACTCAAATCATAATATAGAATGGTTTGTTTTATGGAACTTGAAAAATCACTTCATACATCCACTTGACTAGGCTCAATCAACTCTACTCAACAAATCACTTCAAGAAACAACTCTTTCTCACAAATCCTAGTCCAAGCATGTATACTCCCACTCAAAATGTTTCCAATAATGCTCAACAAAAAATCTCACATAACAATGATACTCATGTTCTTTTCTAACTCAAGTTCAAGTTATTTGCATAACAACTCACTTCAACAACCATGCTTATAAAACATTCTTCACATAACAATGATACTCATGATATTTTCAAACCCTAACTCAGGTTTTTCACACAACCAATGGCTTCAACAACAATGCTTATAAAACAAGGTTTTAATCACAACTCTCAATTCAGAAAACCTTGAAGCATTAACTCAAAACACTCCACTCAACCAATGGTCTCAACAACAATGCTTATCAAACAAGGTTTAATCACAACTCTCAATTCAGAAAACCTTGAAGCATTAACTCAAACACTTTTGAAAAGGAAACCCTAATCAAATCATTTTCACTCTAAACTTAATTTTTAAGTAATCCAATCATCCAACTCAACCAAAGAAGAATTTTCCCATACCTTTTTTTATTGAAAAGGAGTTGATCTCACAAATCTACCACACTCAAAAATTTCTCTTTTCCAATCTCAATAAGGGTTAGAAGACTTCAATCAAATCACAATACAAAATAATGACCCAAAATACACCTTATTACTCCAACTCAAAAATAACATTCACCATAGTCTTCTTTTAATAGAAAAACCCTTATACAAAAAATAATGCTCAAAAGTCTTAATAAGAAATTAATTAAGACTTTACTAAAACTCCTTATTACTCCTAAAATAATAAATCTCAAATATCAATCCTTCCAAAATAATCCTCAACAATCATTCACCATTAATTTCAAATATCAATCCTTCCACTATAATCCTCAACAAACATTCACCATAAACTTCAAATATCAAACCTTCCACAATAATCCTCAACAAAAATTCACCATAAACTTCATGCCTTATATAAATATAATAATCAATTATACACCCTTATTCCTCCAATATTAGGCAACTAAAAAAAATTAAATCAAAATTAAATACCTTGTCTTCGAAGGGAATCGAACCCTCAACCTCGTCTCAACACAAGCACCTTAACCATGGCCAAAGTCGTCGCATGAGCCAAGCGCTTGTTCAATATTAAAGAAGCACCATGTGCTTCTTAATCTCACATCACCTTCCACTAAGGGCAAAAGGTCGTGCACCTTGGGTGCCTCAATCAACACACCAAACAATGCACGCAGGGATTCGAAACGTCAACCACCTTGCTACCAGTGCCTTTGCACTTTTCCAACTACCACTAGGCCACGCTTGCCCAATGAAACTTGAGGATGAAAAATTCCTCCTTTATTCCCTTCGCTGCCATGTTTTCATAAATGCACAATATCTCTTTTTGCATGCCACCGATTATTAATTTGAGCAAGGGTAAATAGAACTTAGGTTTGTTGGGCATATTTATATGCTCCTTCATTGCATTAACGATGTCGGTGCTCACGTGCTTCCTTCCAAGATTTCGATGGTAAAGGATTCGAATGCCTTTTATTAAACCCAACCTTTGGGTTTAATTTACTTTAAACTTTGTGCTTTGAAATCTTATTTTTTTCTTCAAAACCCAACCTTAGGGTTTTATAAAAAATAATTAATTGTCCTTTGTAAACCAAATAATATTATAATTAAAATTATAATAATTTATTTGGGTTTTTCACCACCTTGGATAAATATTATAATATTATATCCTTCCATTGCTTTGGATATATTTGCTTCCAAAGGAGAAATGAAACCACTTTTTGACCCATTCTTTTGGGTGTAAAATAAAAATATTTTAACCCATTATAAACTTTCTTTAAACTTTGCACTCGAACTGAAGAAGAACTATCACTGGAATCTTGACATCAATGACAAATTTGGCTTAGGGACTTATAATTTCCAACAATCTCCCCCTTTGTCATTGATGGCAACCCACATTATTTTTACTAAAACCTTACCTTTATTTTTTTTCTTTTGCTTCCCCTAGGACATTGCTCCCCCTGGATCAATGCTCTCTCAGATATCAAATCTCTCCCCAATACACAAACCTCTCTCCCTTTGACATCAATGGCAAAGGGTCACCTTTGGGGCTTAGGGTTAAGAATGAGCCTCTTAGCTTAGCCCCTCCCCTACCTCATTTGAGGTGGTTAATTCTGGGGTGGGAGTATTTCTACTCCCAAAAGGCATTGTTATTTGCCTTTATCTTGATGGGGACTGAAAAAAAATTGCATCTACAAAACTCAAAATTTTCATTCAATATTTTTACAAAGAACTAGCCCGTAGGCATAGTTTTTCAATCACTATTGCTCTCTCATTACATTCATTGGGTTTTTATAGAGGCCCCGACCCTCTGAAATCTACAAATACAAATATAGAACAATGATCGCAACCATTAACCTTAGCTTTCATAGCTTTCACAGCTTTCGCAATCTACGGACCCTGGTGTAACTGCCTCACATTCGACGAATCTACTACACGCCTACGGATCCAAGCTTACTCTATTCCTGGTGCAAACTGCCTCACGTTCGGTGAATCTGTCTGCACTACCCAGGAACTCAAGCTTTTCTAGAAGGAAGAACAACGCAGCAGGGCCAGAATGGCCCTCTGGTTATCGCATCTGCAACCCTGCCTCTCGTCGTTCTCCAACCCCTTATGCATGCCTCGGCTTGCCCTTTTATAATTTTTGTGCGATGATCTATCTTCCATTCGTGGCCCTTCATTTCAGATTCCTATGCCTCTTCATCTGCCATGACTCTTCGTCTTCACCTGCTTCCTCTGTAACTTGATGCCACGTGTCGATCAACGACCTCATTCTGTAACGGTCCCCTAAAAATGTAGCATGTCACGATATCAACATCTTCCCCCTCACTGCCTTTCCTCTTTGTTGGGTCACGATTTCGTGACATGTCGTGATATCGTGACATTTTCCTTTCTCGTTGTCTCCTCCTCCTTCGGGTTGCGATATCGTGACATGTCGCGATATCGTGACAATTTTCTTTCTCATTGTCCGCTTCTCCTTTGGGTCGTGAAATCGTGAAATGTCATGATTTCATGACAGGTTGCCTTTCGCCTTTATTTCATGATAGCTTGCCTTCCACCTTGATTTTGTGACAGCTTGCCTTTTGCCTTGATTTCGTGACAACTTGCTTCGGGTCGTGATTTTGTGACATGTCGCGATATCACGACGGTTTCCTGCCTTGGCTTCTTCCTGCCCCTTCGGTCACGATTTCACGACATGTCACAAAATCATGACATTTTCCCCTTGCTGCTTCTCCATTTCTTCGGGTCGCGATTTCGTGACCTGTCACAAAATCGCAACATTCTTCTCCCATGTCCTTCCTTGTTTGCTTCTATCGTGATATCGTGACCGGTCATGATTTCACGACGTTCTTCCTCTGACCCTCTCTCTCCTTTGCTTCGGTCGTGATTTTGTGACATGTCGTGAAATCATGACATCTTCTGCGTTCGCCTTCTCTTTCCTCCTTCGATCGTGATTTCACGACAGGTCACAAAATCGTGACATTTTTCACTTCTGCACCTTGTTCATCTTCTGGTCATGATTTTGCGACATGTCGTGATATCGCGACATCTTTGCTTCGCTTGCTCTCTCCCCTGTTTCGGTCGCGATTTCATGACATGTCATAAAATCATGACATTTTCTCTATGCACCTTCTCTATCCTACTTCGGTCACGATTTCACAACATGTCACGAAATCATGACATTTCTCCACTACACCTTCTCTCTCCACTTTGTGTCGCGATATCGCGACACTTTTTTTGTCGTGATATCGTGACATATTTTTCTCCTTGCTTTCTACTTCTTCTATCGTGATTTCGCGACATGTCACAAAATCATGACATTTTCTCTACGCACCTTCTCTCTCTTGCTTCGATCGTGATTTCATGACATGTCATGAAATCACGACATTTCTCCACTGTGCCTTCTCTCTCCATCTTTGTGTCATGATATCGCGACACTTTTTTTGTCGCGATATCATGACATATTTTTCTCCTTGCCTTCTGCTTATTCTTTTATCACGATTCATGACACATCACAAAATCACGATGTCTTTCCTCCTTAGCCAACTTTTCAGAAGTGGCCCTCCTGCCACTAGATGCTTCTACATCAAGTGCTACTGGATGCTCCTGCATCAGACACCTAGGGTTGGTGGAGAAGTGACCTTCACTTCTGCACTATTCTATCGCACAAGGACTCAACTCTTTCTGATCAACCCCCTCTCTCTGTCTTCTCACCATTCTTCCATAGATCCTGGTGCAAGCTGCCTCACATTTGGCACTCTGCTTGCATGCTCAGAATCTTCTAGCTCTGATACCACTTGATGGGGACTGGAAAAAAAAATCGCATCTACAAAACTCAAAATTTTCATTCAATATTTTTACAAAGAACTAGCCCATAGGCATAGTTTTTCAATCACTATTGCTCTCTCATTACATTCGCTGGGTTTTTATAGAGGCCCCGACCCTTTGAAATCTGCAAATACAAATATACAACAATGGCCGCAACCATTAACCTTGGATTTCATAGCTTTTGCAATCTACGGACCCTGGTGTAACTACCTCACGTTCGACGAATCTGCTACATGCCTACGGATCCAAGCTTTCTCTGTCTCTGGTGCAAACTGCCTCATGTTCGATGAATCTGTCTACATTACCTAGGAACTCAAGCTTTTTTGGAAGGAAGAACAACGCAGCAGGGCCAGAATGGCCCTCTGGTTATCGCATCTATAACCCTACCTCTCATCGTTCTCCAACCCCTTGTGCATGCCTCGGCTTGCCCTTTTATAATTTTTGTGCGACGATCTATCTTCCATTCGTGGCCCTTTGTTTCAGATTCTCGTGCCTCTTCATTTGCCATGACTCTTTGTCCTACTTTCTCTGTAACTTGATGCCATGTGTCGATCAACAACCTCATTCTATAATGGTCCCCTAAAAATGTAGCATGTCACGATATCGTGACATCTTCCCCCTCACTACCTTTCCTCTTCGTCGGGTCACGATTTCGTGACATGTCGTGATATCACGACATTTTCCTTTCTCGTTGTCTCCTCCTATTTTGGGTCATGATATCACGACATGTCACGATATCGTGATAATTTTCTTTCTCACTGTCTACTTCTCCTTCGGGTCATGAAATCGTGACATGTCATGATTTCATGACAGCTTGCCTTCCGCCTTCGCTTTCTTGCTTTGGGTCACGATTTCATGACATGTCGTGATATCGCGACGGTTTCCTACCTTGGCTTCTTCCTGCCCCTTCGATCGTGATTTCGTGACATGTCACGAAATCATGACATTTTCCCCTTGCTACTTCTCCATTTCTTTGGGTCACGATTTCGCGACCTATCGCAAAATCGTGACATTCTTCTCCCATGTCCTTCCTTGTCTGCTTCTGTCATGATATCGCGACCGGTCGTGAATTCGTGACATTCTTCCTCTGACCCTCTCTCTCCTTTGCTTCGGTCGTGATTTTGTGACATGTCATGAAATCGTGACATCTTCTACGTTCGCCTTCTCTTTCCTCCTTCGGTCGCAATTTCGTGATAGGTCGTGAAATTGTGACATTTTTCACTTCTGTACCTTGTTCGTCTTCTGGTCACGATTTTGTGACATGTCACGATATCGTGACATCTTTGCTTCGCTTGCTCTCTCCCCTGTTTCGGTCATGATTTCATGACATGTCACGAAATCATGACATTTTCTCTGTGCACCTTCTCTCTCCTACTTCGGTCGCGATTTCGTGACATGTCATGAAATCGTGACATTTCTCCACTGTGCCTTCTCTCTCCACTTTGTGTTGCGATATCGCAACACTTTTTCTATCGTGATATCGCGACATATTTTTCTCCTTGCCTTCTGCTTCTTCTTCTATCATGATTTTGTGACACGTCATGAAATCGCGACGTCTTTCCTCCTTAGCCAACTTTTCAGAAGTGGCCCTCCTACCACTGGATGCTTCTGCATCAGGTGCTACTGGATGCTCCTGCATCATATCCTCTTCCCTTCTTTTCTAATTTTTTTTATTCTTCTTATTGTTTCTATCTGTTTCATCATTCATGTTCCTGTCATCCTTCCTGTTCCTATTTCTATTCATGTTCTCATCCATGTTCCTGTTCCTGTTCCTATTCATGTTCCTATTCCTATTCATATTTATGTTCCTGTTCATATTCCTATTCCTATTAATACCTATTTCTAGAATATTTTCTCTACACCATTTTATTGTGTGACCATCATTATTGCACTTATAACACTTAATGTTATTATTCCTTGGAGGTGCAAATGTCT
>JAQPPZ010005263.1:0-40606 GCA_028583015.1 Wollemia nobilis
AAGTAGTAGGTTTGATTTATTGTTAAACTGCGAGTGTCTAACACGTGAAGCAGTTTAGGTTGCTCAGCTATGATAAATCATTAAGTTTGCTTTTTATGCCAAGAAAGTGGTTAGCTTATGGTTTTTACGTGCACGTCCATCGTAGTCACATTGTTGTTACAATCATCAACCTCTTTGATCCATATTTATTTATTCGTGATAGCTTTTTTGGTAAGCGGGTTTCTAATAATTAAATCTATCCCCTTGTGGGTGTAATGAAAATGTTCAATTTAGGTGACTCAATTTAGTCTGAGCACATATCTTATTTAGATTTATAGATTGGTAATTAAACGAGTGGTGGTTTATGGTTAATATTTACTTTTGTATGACCATAGTTCATCATTATTTTTGTATGGGGTTATTTATATTTCTTACTTGGCTTTGCTCGTTTGTGTTTGAATATGTTTCTATGGTTTGGAGACCTATACGAAGCGATGATTAGTAATGGAGTTTAAAAAGCTTCTTCAACCTTATGTATTTACCAAAATCACGGCACTGCGACAATTTGACATGGGTTGATGTTAGCACTTGATAATGGAGTAGAAGATGGTTAGATTTGTTTGATTAGTTTTCCTCACGTTGATGGCTAAATTTGTGCAATAGTTAGGAAAGTATAAATATTTTTGCATTTGAATTGAAAATGGGTTAACTTATATTAATAATGGCGAGTTTATAAAGACAAGCCGAGGCCAAGGATACAAATACAATCACAAAATATTAAAAGATACAAGCGCACTAAGGACAGCGTATGCAAGACAACAACAAATATAGAAGATTAAATATTTACCTTTTCTACATGATATGTGATAACATCTGATAAAAGAATATTGTGCCATGATAAAAATATCCCCACAAAATTTGCAACATCTGCATCAATAGAAGGAAAGCATCCTAAAACATAGTATTAGGCATGTGATATAATTGTATTATACATGTATATAAATTGATTTAAATGGTATTGGAGCATAAGCACATATTTGGTACAACCATCTATATTATTGGTAGCGTTCTTATGACGAGAAAGAAGACATGATCCTTATTTTCTGAATTTGGATTTGGAAACCAACAGAACATAGACCACGTGAAACAACACTTACCTTAAATTTTTGTGAGTCTTCTGAGACTCAGTAAGGACCCTACGGACATGCAAATAATTCCTCCATTCTAGCTATACCGAAACCTGAAATCTCCATTAGAAATAGGCATTAAAACATGTTATAAACGATGATGCATTGAGAATAAACCAAAATTAATAAGTTGTTTAAAGCATGCATTTTTATCATTCCACCATGCATATCAGATGAAAGACCTCATATTTCCTTAGCATATAAAAAAGCGATTAAAAAAACATGATCAAAGGTGTAGGGAGTTCAGACATAGAGAGCAAGAAGTAATAAATGTTTTAGGATCCTTGTTAAAGAGATAATTTTTGTAAAAACAACCTGCTGAATGATATTGTTAGTTCTGAGCTAGACCAAATGTGTGAAAGATAATCTACCCCTATTTATCAAAAGATCCATTTGTTTAAACATTTAACATGTTTTACTATATCATAAGTATCACAAAAGAGATTTATACGCTGTTTAGGTTTAATGTCTCTAAAATTTGAACCATCATCATTGCTAAAATCATAAAACTAATTATCATCATCAATAAGAATATGACTTAATGCCATGAGCAATTTCTCAATAAAGATGCCTCCATGATGTGACTAAGAAAGATCATGTTCCATGCGGAGAAACTCCCATGACACCAAAAAAATCATTATCCATAATGTTTATTCAAAGTATTTATGCCTTTAGAAGCCCACTTGCTAGCGAACAACTGTGAATAAGGGCCAAAGGCCCATTATTATAAGAGTTCACCAAACAAAACCTTTAAGAAAGTAAATTGGTAACGTGCAAAAAGTTACCAATTATTACTTTACCTCTAACCAATTCTAGGCTTTCCATATACCTGGAAAAATTCTTGAATCAATCAGTATATGGAAAATTGTCCAAAAGATATACGTAATATGAAGCCTTTCCAAAAAGTTACCTTTTTTGAGACAACATTATAAATATTATGCCAAGCTTAGAACCTTCCATGGTTCATCACCTTCAAAACGATTAATAATCATTTTATTGACGAGCAATACCTTGTATTTAAGATTTTGAGAGACCTAGTCCACCTTTCTTTTTATTCATGATACACCCTTACCCAATTCTTTGTCTCTTTTTAAAAACATTTCAACCATTTGTGAATTTATTTCAAATGTAGTCTCCAAGGATGTAGTTTGAGTATTTAGCCTTATAGTCCATTAATAAATTCTCAGAAATACTTTTTCCCATGTTGAAAGTTTTCCAATGTTTTTCCTTTATTTCTTCTCACGGCAAATCTTCATAAATGCGCTCCCTCCAGGTTATTTACCCACTTCCGAATAAAATATATATATATATATATATATATATATATATATATAGTTGAAGGTGTCAGTTTTTAATGAGTGGTTAAAGTATTTAAACCAATAGTTTAAAATTGAATAAAATATTTACCTTAAAGTAATTGAATATATATATATTTTAATACTTCTTTGAATGGAATGCGACTACGCTTAAGCGATAAACAGCCCCAATCATGTTTTCGTGCGAGCAGTGTGATGTACTCCTCATCAATTGGTCAATTCACAACCAATGATGTTGCGTTGGCCATTGAATAATCTAACTTATTTTAACATTATTTGTTGCGTTTAATATAAATAGTCATTATGTTTTGGTCATTATGACAGAAGAAGCCCTTTATTTTTGACTTTTAAATTTTAATAATGATTGTGGATTTGATGGAAACCCGTTGGGCTGTATAATATTATTGTACTTTTATGTACGCGTTTAAATAAATGGACCATGTATTGATTTTTATAGAAGCATTTTAGTGCTATACAAAGTTGAGTTGTTCTTAAGTGGTCTTGTGTTCAAACCCTTGAGGGTGGTTGTTGATGTAATTTATAAACGTTCTCCAAAAAAAAAAAATTTAATGAATGTTTTATAATATAAATTGATGTATTATAATATTGGAGGTATTATAATATTTATTTTTATTAAATTTCATAAGGCCCGCTGATTTATGTAAGACTTATTTGAAATGATAGACTATTTATTGAAAGTTAGTGTTGATGTATTAGAATATGATTTATTTGATAGTTGTTTATTGAAAGTTTAGTGTTGATATATTGAATTAAAGAGATTGAATGAAAGTATAATATTGAATTAAAGATTCAATGAAAATATTTACCCATACTGGGAAGCAATTAGAAACGTAATCTTTAGACTAATCTTTGTGTAATGTTCTCCTCAAAATCATTACGATGGTAATAGCTCAAAGTTTGAAACCCTTCCAACTTGTGATAATTTTTCCAGAGCAAGGAGGACTTGTGGGAAGGAGACAAATGCACATGATATAGTGCTTGCTCAAGAGGCCCTTCACTCCATGCAAGCACAAAGACCCACCTTCATGTTTGTTAATTTGGACCTCTCCAAGGCTTATGGCAAGGTAGACTGGGATTTTATTTTACAAGTCTTAAGGAAGTTTGGCTTCACCTAGGATTGGGTGAATTGGATTAGAGGCACTATTTCATCAATTTCTTATGTTGTGATGGTAAATAGTAGTTAGTTTCCTTTGTTTTTTTCTTCCAAGGGATTTTGCCAGGGGATATTCTTTTTCCTTATTTGTTATCATTTTGGCAGTGTCTAGGTCTTCTTCTTTCAAAGGAAAGGAATAACATATCCATTCAAGGAATTATATGTGCATCAACAACCCCTTCTCTCTATCATTTATAGTTTGTAGATGACTTGATCGTCATGGGTCATGCTCCTATACTGAAAGCATCTAGATTAAAAAAAATCTAAACCTCTTTTTGGTAGCCACATGACAACTTATTAATGAGGAAAAGTATAAGATCATATTATTTTTTCTTACAACTAGAGTGGAGACCATGATTCTAAATATTTTGAATTTCAGGCAACCATATCTTCCAATATCTTATCTAGGAGTTCCATTAAAACCAGCCAAGCAAAAAAATGCAGAATGAGGGTGGTTGATAAAGAAGATACAGAGTAGGCTGAAAATTTGGATGAATTGATGATTTTTCATTGTAGGTAGGTTTGATTTGGTTAAATCTATTTCCATCTATGTTTCCTTAGTTTTGAGTATTCCTAAGGATGCTATGAGAAATTTTTTTAAGATTAACCAAAGGTTATTATGAAGCAGGGTAAAATTAGAGTGTAAGTAGGATCAACTTTGTCTTCCAAAAAAGGAGGGAGGATTGAGCCTTTGGTTGGTAGTTAAAAATAATTTAGCCTTGGAAGAAAAATTATATTGGTGGTTAATTACTTTTCCTAATGAGTTATGGGCACAAATCCTAAGAGCCAAGTATGCAAAAAATCGAGCTCCAAAATTTTTTACTAGATATCATCTTCCCCAACGAGGATCTCCAGTTCTTGAGGTACTAAGGATAAAGGAGACAATTATCAAACAATAACTATTATGGATAATGGAGAATGGTCATCATATAAATTTTTGTACAAACACTTGAGATGGTTTGCATTTCATTATCTCAACAATTTCTAGCATGGAAATACATCATGGAACAAATCCATAGTCGAGGTTGGATAAAGATATCACATTATTATAGAAATTATGGGGAACATAATTTGGAGGATGGAGTATGGATTCCAACAAGGGATTGGCCAATATTGGTAATGAAGGATGTCAAGAAGGCTATTCATAAAATTCTTAGAAAATGGTCGCTTTTTTTGACAAAAGACAAACAAGTTGGGATGGGGCTCACATTCTAACGGTGTATATATTGTAGCTCTAGGATATTCATCCCTCACTCATCATAGAGAAATTTCACTCAGTGATGTTTTCAACCAGATTTGGCAACTTCAGACATGGCCTAAAGTGAGACTTTTTATTTGGCTTCTACTCCACAAGATAGTTCTTTTAAGAGACCAATTTATGAAATAAGGTTTTTCTGATCCATTCATATGTGAGTATGTTCAAATAATGAGACTTGGCACCACTTTTTTTTTTCTTTTGCCCCTTGACCATTCAATTGTGGAAATGGTTGGCAAAATTGTTAGATCTAATATTATGACAATTCACCTCCCTTAAGCAGGCATGGAGGACTTGTCCTAGAGTGAATGGGTTGGATAATTTAGTGAAACAAATGACATTGGTCAGTATATCTTTAATGCTCTAGAATTTTTGGGAAGAAAGTAATAAAAGAATATTTAAAGCAATTCACGATAATGTTCAATATATTTGGGAAAAAACTAAAGCCAATATCAAGGAAACTTCTTTGCATACATTGAAGCCTCCCTCCAGAGTATCTCAAAAATGACATTGTTTATTCTCCAAGCTTCAACTCCTTGTGGATTAATGGAGATGGACCATGGCAAGCCCCTCCCAGAGGTATGTGGAAGATCAATAGTTACGATGCATCAAAAGGTAATCCAAGAAGGGCAAGTATAGGAGGCATAAAAATATTCTTAGATGTTACTTGTGTTTTTTTTGTAGAGAATCTTGGCATCTTTTCTAATAATCTAGCAAGATTAGATAGTCTACAGTAAGAGTAGAATCAGATTCACAAGTAACAATTAATCAATTGAAGTTGTCTACTAGAACCTCCTCTGAGGATTGAAGGTTATAGAGGGAAATGGATAAGATACATGCACATATATCTAGATTCAAAATAATAGAGTTTCTTCATGCTCCTTAAGAACAAAATAAGATTGCAGATGCTATGGTGAATTGGGTTTTAGACCATGCCGATCTAATTTGTTATGGAGATTTTTCCCGATGGTGGATGGAGAAAATTAAGGAAAATCTATAGCATATACTACATATTGATGCTAATAACTTTAGTTTATATATTTTAAGGAAGCCTTGTTTAGCATGGATCCAAACAAAGCCTCAGGACCCGATGACTTTCCCCCTCATTTCTATCAAGATTTTTGGGACATCGTAAGTGAGGATGTAATTTTTACTGTCAGAGAATTCCAAGCAAGCAATCATATCCTAAAAGTTATCAACTCTACTTTTATTTCTCTAATTCCTAAGAAGCAAACCCCTGAATCTATGGTTGACTTCAGGCCAATCAATATGTGCAATATTTCTTATAAGATCCTAACTAAAGCCATTGCAAGTAGAATGAGAGATATTCTGCCCCGCATCATAGATCCATGCCAGGGAAGCTCTGTCTAGGGCTGGTCAATCTTGGATGGAGTTATCACAGTTCATGAAGCTCTGCACTCTACTCATAATACTAACATGTCTATTTTTTCCCTCAAGCTTGATATGAACAAAGCATTTGACAGGCTAAATTGGGACTTTTTGATTGTTGTCCTTCTTAAGTTTGGCTTTCACCACCAATGGGTTAATTTGATCAAAGAATGTATTTCTAAAGCATGGTTCTTGATTCTATTTAATGGAATAGCTGCTGGTTACTTTCAAAGTCATAGAGGAATTCGGTAGGGAGACCCTATCAGCCCCATGTTATTCATCATTATGGTAGAAGCTTTAGGCAAAACCATCAAAAATGCTTGAAGTTCAAGCCTAATATCGGGAATCAAGGAAACATCTCTCACTAGGGCTATTTCTCACCAACAATTCATTGATGATACCCTTATATTGACTAAGGCATCAGTGGTTGAGTCCAAAATAATTAAATACATCCTGCAACTCTATGAGGATGTTGCTGGTTAGAAATTTAATTTCAGTAAAAGCAAGTTATATTTCTTGAACACCCTCATTTAGAGGTAAGGAAGGATTATAGAAATTTTAAGGTGTGATATAGCAAACCTCCCCACTTCGTATCTTGGTCTCCCTCTTTTCATTGGTTCTCCGAGAGATTCAATGTGAGACAGGGTTATTGAAAGAATTCAAAAAAAAACTTGTTGGATGGAAAGGTCATCTTCTATCTCAAGCAGGAAAGCTGACCCTCACTAAGGCCTCTCTTCAGAGCATTCCAGTCTATTTCCTCTCCATTTTCAAAGCCCTTGTGAAGGTTTTCCAAAAAATTGAGAAACTCCAAAAAGAATTTTTATGGACTGGATTAGAGGAGAAAAAAAGGATACACCTTGTAGGATGGACCAAAGTGTGCAGACCCAAGGAAAATGGGGGCTTAGGTCTGAGGAGAATTGCTCATATAAATTTAGCTTTACTAGCTAAGCAGGCATGGCATCTCATTTCTGGTGAAGAAAATGAATGGACAACTATCATCAAATGAAAGTATCTTCAAAATATGGAATATCTAAGTGACTCAGTTCCAATCAGAGGTTCTACTTTTTGGAAAGTAATTCTTAATTGTAAGGAAATCATAAAAAAAGGTTTAAGATGGGTTTTAGGCAATGGTGAGAGGATAAATTTTTGGAATGACAGGTGGGCTAAGGACGAACCATTGACACAATATCCTAACTTAGCCCGAATCAGAGATATCACGGAAGAACTCATTGGCAAAAAAATATTTGATTATACAGTTGAGGACAGAGGTAGAATGAAGTGGAAACAAATAAGAATTTAGGGATTTCAAGCAGAATCAAATGATATTTGTAACATTCTTGGAAAACAGTTTATCCCCATGAGACCCAAGGAAGATCAAGTGAACTGGGATCCTATAGAAAACGGGCAGTTCACTGTTAAATCAGCTTACAAGCTTCTGCTTGATGACGAGGATTTTATCCTCCAAAATGACTTAGTTTGGATAAAAAATTTAATTCCAAAAATTGCAGTCTTTTCATGGCAGGTTATCCAAGGAATAATTCTAACCATTGATAATATGATATGTACAGGTATTTGTATCACTAATTGTTGTTATATGTGCAGGGCTAATTGGGAGACCATTTATCATATTTTCCTTGAGTGCCCTTTTTCCTTGATTGTCCTAAGTGGGGTTTTTTAGACCTTTAATATTTCATGGGTTAAACCAACCACCGTACTTGATTTTTTCGTCCAGTGGCCTTACCCATTTTCAAGCCAAATACTTAGATATATGCATAAAATTTGTCTCAATCACTATCTTTGGCAGGTGTGGTTAGAAAGGAACCATAGAGTCTTTAATGAGTCTATCCATGATCATCAAACTATCATTGCCAGGATCCTATCCTTTGCCAATGAGAATGTGAACCTTATCCTTTTGATAGCTATAAACCTCATCTACAGGAGACCACGATTGCTCAATATTTAAGCTTAACCTTGTTATATGAGTCTGTGCCTAGGGTAGTCAACCCTAGAGCCAATGTTAAGTGGTCTCCACCTCCTACAGGTTTTTTTAAGCTTAATTTTGATGGAGCAACTAAGAAAAATCCTGGCAGAGCAGGCGTTGGTGGCATTGTGCGAGATCATAATGGGAATATGATGCTTGCATTTTCTAAATATTTGGAAACAAGGATGAATAACAAAGCTGAAGCTAGAGCTATGTGGAGAGGCCTTCAAATGACTCAAGACTTAGAAGGCAATTTGATCATAGAAGGAGACTCTATGCATGTTATAAATCTCCTCAATAATTGCAAAAAACCTCCTTGGAGGATTAAAACAATTGTTGAAGATGCTAGGATCCTTTTCCAGGGAATATAGGATAGAAAAGTCCAACATGTCTTTCAGGAAGCTAACAAAATTGCTGATAAGCTGGCCAATTTGGGTGTCGATGGTGACAGACTTTTCAAATGGGAACACGGTGTCCCGAGTGAAGTAGAGGAGCTTATTTAACAAGAATGCCAAAAATTATAATCAAATTTACCAACAAGGAAGACACTGTAAGTTCGAAGGCTACGAGTATTCCTGTCTCTTTTTTGAATTGGACTCACAATAAAAATTATCTGAGCTCTCAGTCTTCATGGATGTTGCTTCGAAATACCACAAAGACTAATGGGAATAGTCACATGTTAGATAACATGGCTCCTAGTCATCTTAGTAATTTGAGGTTGGTTGATAATCATAGGGAAGGAAAGAAACGACAATATAAGACTTCGAACCAAAGCCACGTGGACCACCAGATAGCCACCGCCATAAATCTAGCTAGCAGGTTCACTTCTCCAAGGCTGATTGGCCAAGATAGTATGTGGTACCAAAGCATGTCATATATAGAAGAAAGCAATTACCAAAGAATTATTAAGAGTAACTATCAATACAGAGTTTGTGGGAGTTTTTTCAGTACTCTGCTATGTGTGTCTGCAGCTTTTTGTTTCTCCATTGTCTCAAGGAAGGGATTTGTTTCTGTTTTTTTTTGGTAATTATGATGCATGTGTGTTTTCTCGGGGTATACCCAAAATGTTGTATGGGAATTTTCTTTTTGATAACAGGCTATGTGCCTTACCGGATGTAATGGCTTTTGCGGCATGTAGATTTTACATATATAGGATCCTTAGTAAGGATATGTTCATCAATAGCCCTGGGCTGATTTTTATAAAATGTTTTGGGTCAACCTATAAAACCCGGTATTAATGCTATAGTATCTTATCTAAAAAAAATAAAAGTCAAAGATTCTTTTATCCTCATATTAGTAGGATGCGCTTAAGACATAGTTGTTGCGCTTCTATAAAATTTTGGATAAAATTTTATTTGCAAGAGACCACAAATGACGTAGCTTTCTTATTATTTTTAATTGGTTATAGGGAATAGAAATGGATCCCACCCGTATTACATCATCACCACATAGTGGTATTACACAAAAGCTTGGAATTATCCATGTATCACTTGGCAAGATTTAAACTTGGGTCTCCTTCGCCTCCCCATAAGGCCTCCCCTCTCCCCTCCGTTGAGGATCTTAAAGATCTCTCATTTTCGTTGAGGATCTTAAAGATTTTCTTCAAGATCTTAAAGATTTTCCGATTGTCTTAAAGATCATCTTATTGCTTTAAGGTAAGATCGTCTTGGTGATGGTCTGGATATGAGGGTTTTCCCTCATAAGGAGGCCTGGTAAAATGTTTGAGATATCCATGAGATGGTAAGGAGTACCTAAAGAACTGTATTAATAGTTAATGCTAACTAATGCTAAATGTCTTTAATAGAAGTCTCTTAAATGTCTTAAATAGTTGTTAAATAGTCTCTGAAAGAACCATCTACATTAGTCTTTGGAAAGCCGGAGTGAAGGTCGAGCCCCCTAAAGAAAGCTCTTCGTGGCCTCTTTTTTGACCAGAAATTTAAAAAAGGCTAAAAAATATTAATAACCATTGGTGTTGACCTGAAAACAGGTGGATGGATTTTGGATCTTGAGTGCATGAAAGCATGATGAAACTTTGTGGTTGGAAATATGTATTCGTTTATCATATATTTTTTTCATTAGTTTATATTATTATGCATGATCTTGCCAGCTTTTATTGACTTAATCATGATCGATTTTCCAGCTACAGTTGGTGTTGAAATTCACCCTTTGGACTAAGTTACTAATCGTGGGAAAATTCGTTTTTGCTGTTGGGATATTGCTGGTTTCTAGTGAGTTTGATTTTCAGTGTTGTATTGCTGCCTTGCTAAAGTGTTGTGTCTTTTACTATTGTTGTAAGTTTCAAATGTAGTTTGCAGACCCAATTTGGTGCATTTTCCAGCTAAATTTAGCACTCTTGCTTTGCAATAAAATCTATAAAAAAACTTGAGCTAGAAAATCATACGCCAAATTCATAAACCTTAAAATGCCCATAAAGCTACATTTCTTCGTACAAACTATTGAGTTACACTGGATATGATAAACAAACAAATGGATTAAATAGAATAATTTTTTTGGAGCATCTATTAGCAATAGGCACCATATACAAATCTAGCTCATCTTACAAACACATGAACAAAACTCAAAACCAAGACATATTATTTTTTAGATATAAGGATCTCCCCAAATTAAGCGGCAAAATGTGTAGCAACATGCACCCATTCATAACCTCTTTTCCATTTGGTACTTAAGAGATGAGGCCAGGCCATAAACATTTGACTCTATTATCGTACAAATATCTACCTATCTGTATATTTTACTTGCAGTTTGGTGAATAGCAATTTAAATTAAGTTATATTACAAACAAGAGTGGGAACTAATTCAATTACATGATCAAATATAATCTAATGGGGGAATTTATCATGGAAAAGGTTTCTTGGGTATTCAATCCTCATAATGTGTTCATCCTATGCATCTGAGCCCTCACTTGAATCATCTGCTGCCCTCCACACAATAGCTCTGGGGTGAAGTACTATACTAAAAGGGCCAGCACTTGTAGAATGAATACAATCTTGTCTTTTAAGTCTTCTTCGGATTGCATGTCCTTGATGAGATTGAGTAGAGAGGAGTGCACTTGAAGAAAATAACTTTCTAATTTGGGATTGAACTGATGTGTATGATTGGCTGCTTTGGAGTCCTGTACTCTATGGTAGTCTCAAAAACCTTCCTTCTCTTACACTGTACTTCTTCCCCATGGCTCCAAGAACAAATTAGAAAAACTATATTTGAAGACTTACTCATGTCTGTCATATATGGACTTTGGTAGGATTTAATGTTCCACAAATTGGTGAAAAGTCTATCACTGTTACATTGGACAACTGTTTTAATGTACATGTCAAAATTCTATCAGGACTACATAGACTGCATAGATTGCATACTGCCAGGACTGCATAGATTGCATACTTTTCCTACCTAGTAGATTTATGTAACAATGATATGAATAAGTCCCATAGTGCTAATAAAAGGTTCTTCATACCTGTAGCCTCTAATAGGCCTAATACTTAAGGTTTGTAGTGGTCTAATGACTAGATTGAATAGTTGTCTTAGAATCATTTAATAGTGTATTATGATTAAAACAAAAGAATGGGATTGTTCTAGTTGATTCCACCAGTGAAAAATAAATGAAATGTTTGTAGCTTGCTACATCAATGGAATATGAATGAAGTGCTTATGACTTATTGCATCGATGGCAAAAGAAACAAAGGAACATAGTCATGTGCCAACTGTAAGTACAGAAGCTGCCTGTAGTTGATTGCCTTATTGTAGAATTCATTATACTGACCATACTCATTAAAATAGAAGCAACTGAATGCAATTGACACCAGCTTATTTCTCTGATGGTAGATTAAAGAAACTGACAGTAGTTCTTTGTCTCAATGGTAAACAAATGAGATTGTTCATAGCCTTTGCATTGAGTGAAACATCAGTGGACAGTCTGTGGTTATGGCACTGACACTTCCAATTGTAAATAGAGATAATTCATGGTTGATCTTCTTGTTGCAGATAACAAAAAAATCAACAACCGTCAATTGTTGTTGCCTCTAGATATGAGCAGAACAGTAATGATTCCTTTCATTGTTGTATCCATTCTAAGGACTGAACTGCTAAGGAACTTTACCTGGTTGTTTTCCAAACATGAGCTATCATGCTTTCCTGGTCCTCACTTGGTGACACCACTGATAAAAAACCATAAATAGCATACAGATTTAATGAATCAATGAATTCATTTGCTTGAATTTGTATGAGATTTTGTGGAAGGACTCTTCGTACAAGACAACTGCATTTATCTGCCATTTACAATGCTAGAGGTGAATTTACTCGATCCATTAAGGTCCAATTCCTTGGCTTGCCACTAAGTCACATTATAGCAGAGGTTTTATGTCGTGATCAACACAATGCTTGAAGTAGAGATTTGTGTATAATCCATAGGAAGAAATATCCTGTATCTGGCAGCTTCTAGGCCAAAGCAGTCAACAATGACAGTTGTACTGTAAACTTGGCAAATTTGAACACAAGTTGCTCAAAACAAGTTTTTCAAAACTGATTCAATAAGTTTTATTTTTCACTCACAGAGTTTTTTTCTGACTCAGAAAAAAACTTGGACTCAGAAAAAATTGATAGTCCACCAAATCCCAACAAAAAAACTCAGCCACAGAGAAAAAATGCAGAAAACAACATAAAGTTGTTTTTTCATGTTTGGGCTCATTTCTACTATTTTCAATGACACAGAGAGCTCAGAGAAGGTGAAGGCAACCACATAAAAACACACATTTGCATCCTAACACACAAAATTTCTAGATTTTAAAAATCTAACAGCCACCTAGTGCTTGGAATTGAGGTAAAAAATGAAGTTTCAGCTATCAATGCTTAAATTCTAGGGCTTTTTTTTTTTTTTTAAAGTGTCTAGTTACTTGATGATTGTCTCCATGTGCAGCCACATTGAATGAAAATGACTGGGAAGGGAGACCCATATTGGAAGCATGCAAGGGAGGGTTCAAATAATGGGGAACTTTACTATAACTACTGTAACACCAGAATCTATGGAGGCATAAACCGCCTCAAATATAGCTTGGTGTGGATAATTGGCCATGATGTCATGAATGTAAAGAGGTGAAGGCTGAATTTATAATGGAATTCAATGCCCTCCTAGAATATTATAACGAGAAGAAACAAATGAGGAAAAGAACAAGCCAGATAATGGCTTCTCCCCCTCCTCGACCTTCTTCTAGGGAGAGTAGCACCTTTGACCCTTTTACAGTGGTATCACAGTACATCAAGACCATCAGTGGCAGACCCTGGGAATGTGGGATAGAATCATATTTTTTGAGGAACGTTCCACTCCAGGATCACAACCCTTGCTTGAGTATATGACTACATGAAACTAGGAGAAGCACAAGGCCACGAGGAGGGCTTGTGCAAGCTTTTAATATTTTCCAACATTACCCTTAATGTGGCAAGGTCTCCATATTTATAGGGAATGGAATATGCCCTCACCATTGCGGCCTAGGATTTAAGGCACCCAATTATGATGATTTTAGGGCCCTCTCACAGTACATCAATACCATTGGTGGCAAACCTTGGGAATGGTACAAAATCATCTTTTATTGCGGAACGTTCCACTCTAGGATCACAACCCTTGCTTGAGTATATGACTAAATGAAACCAGTATAAGCACAAGGCCATGGAGTGCTTGTGCAAGATTTTAATATTTTTCCAACATTCTCTTTAATGTGGCAAGAACTCCATATTGGCAGGTAATGGGAGATGCCCTCACCATTGTGGCCTAGGATTTAAGGCACCCACTTATGACGATTTTAGGGCTCTCTCCTTAAGAAATCCATGGAGGATATACAATATTTGGTTGAAGAGAAATATAGAGAAAAAAGGGTTGCACGATCATGTACTATGGGTGGACCGATGGGAATAATTGGACTTTGATCAATTTTTTTGTTGCTTATTTTGGAGGAATAATTTTCCTTGAGTCATGAATATATCAGCACAAGTTAACGAGTGTGGAAAAGCTTGTTGGGTTTCTAGAAGAGGTTGTGGTTGACGTAGTGGAGGAGAATGTTGTCCAAGTTATCATGAATAATGCAGCAGCATATGCGGCAACATTGGTATGATTCCATGTGGAAGGACTATTCCTACAAAATTGTTAGAATATGTAGTGGTTAAGCTTCTCTTGAGGCCACAACCAACTATTTGCACTTGTATTTGTTATATTTACCCTTTGGGATCCTGTAAACCTTGTAAAAGGTACTTTTGTAAATTTTAATAATATTTTATTCCTGAGGGTCAGTCTAACAACCTTGACCTAAAGGCATCATTTTATTGAGTATAAATACACCTTCTCATCGATCATTTTATTATTGGTTGGAGTGTAGTTTCATTTCCTTTAGCAAAGATCATTTGATTTCCATAGACACCCTATGACATTTATGTTGTTTATTTTGTGTATTTCTTTTGATAAGCAATACTGGGTAATGATTGATTCCATCCGTTTGTGGAAAATTCTATGAAATTTGGCATAGTTGGTCGAAGCGTGTTGTTGGTATTGTATTGGGTACAAACACACATATGAGAGAGTAGATACATTTGCATAGACATTGCATTGTGTATGCCAAGAGGAGATATTTTGCACTAGATCGTAGACTATGTATCTAAGATAATACCGTAGATAATTCACCATACAAGCTATTGTTAATGCAAAATCTACTCATATCCATTCATTATATCATATATGTTATTGTCACTGTGTGTTCATTTTGTGTATTGACATTGATGATTGCAGCAATAGTATAGGTTTGATATGTTTGTTGTAATATTTCAAGTTTTGTTACACAAGGTTGTATAGGTCGTACAACAAAGTTATCATACAATAAATACCCCCTCATCCCCCATCAAATTGCCCAAAATCCTATAAATACCCCCTCATTTCCCTTCATTTGCATGAGCACAATAATACATTAAAAAAACTCTACAAAACATTTTTTGGGTCCCTTTCTGATTGCATGAACTTGTGAGTATGATCATCCCACTACAACAATAGAGTCTTCTTGAAGAGTAACAAGGCTTCATTTGTTGATTGCTCTCAACTTGAAGGACTTGGTGGCTTCAAATCAATACTAGTGGACTCAAAATCATCTTAGAAGACTTCACACAAAAATTTGTGGCCTTTGAACAACTCAGAGCTAATTATTTTGAGCGGTAACACAAAGCCAACCACTACGAGCAATCACACAGAGCCAACTGTTCTAAGTGGTCACATAGATCCAACTGCTATGAGCGATCAAACAAATCCAATAACTCCAAGTAGTCACAAAAAGATGCCAAAATTGCACCAAAGGAAAAGATCAAGTATAATAGGTAAAAGCAAAAAAACAAATTCTATTTCATGATTATATAATGGTCTACATGCTTTTTATGAGGTTTTATAAGCTTTTAATAGAGTTTTGTAGGCAATATTTTAATAGAGTTTTGTAAGCTTTGAATACAAATAATCTTTCATGCTTCTATAATGGTTTACATGATTTTGTAATAGTTTAAATGCTTTTTGTGAGGTTTTGTAAGCTTTTAACAAAGTTTTGTAAACAATTTTTTAATGAACATGGGGCCTCATATGAAAAGGCCCAATAGGTGCTTTTAATTTATCTCTTGTGGACATGTGTGTAGGTTTTTGGACTGGTACAAAGGCTCGAGAGGTCAAGCATCCAAGTCTTCAAATCCCTCCTACAAATTTGATTGTGTGACTAAAGGAAGACTCTTGAAGACACTCTAAACCATTATTTGCCAAAAATAAAACTTTTCCATCTTAGAGACTCCATTTGTAACAACCCCAAGAGGGTTCTTATGTAAATCAAAAGTGCTTAATAATAGCATATCATATTGCATATTATTTCATGAAAGGGTTTATTTCTTGGTCATACAAATCCCTAGGAGATTGCACGATTAATTTAAAAATTCCAAGCAAATCCATAGGAAGTCTAATCCCTTCCCAAATCCTCACCTAAATTATTTCCATTTAATCCACTTTGTCCCCATCCCTTTTCCCTCCATTTTGGATGAATTTAAAATTTCTCTTTAACTCCAAAGTGAACCTTACTCATAAATCCACTTGTCCTCTACACCTTTCATCTTGCACTTTTAATAATTTTTAATTCCACCACATCACCCAAGGCACACTTCCCCCATGCATATCTCACATCCCCCTAGGCAACTTTATGACATGGATGGGTGAGGATTCACCTCACCCAAGGCTAATAAATATGGAGGGTGCACATTCCTCCATGTGTCCTCCCCATATTTTCCTTGGGTTTCCTACATGACACTTGGTTTCCACCTAGCCTCCACCTCACCTTTCTCAAAACCCTATAAATACCCCCTCATTTATCTCCATTTACATGAGCATAAGAAATCATAGGGATATGCTACCAAAATTGCTCCAACTTCTTGCATCCCTCTTGTGAATGCTTAGAAATCTCAAGTGAATACCCCACTAAAGATCTCAAACCCATTACAAAAATGGAATCTTTTTAAAGAGTAACAATGCTTCATTTGTTAATTGCTCTCAACTTAGAGGACCTGCAACTTCAAATCAATAGTAGTGGATTTGAAATCATCTCAAAAGGCCTCACCAAAATTTGCAGCTCTTGAAAAACTCAAAGGTAACAGCTTTGAGTGGCCACTCAGAGCCAACCACTCTGAGTGGCCACTCAAATCCAACCACTCCTAGTGGTCACTCAAATACAACCACTCTAAGTGGTCACATAGAGCCAACCACTCCAAGTGATGACATTGAGACACCAAAACCGTACTAGACAAAGGTAGAAAATCTGGTATAGCAAGGAAAAGTAGCAAAATAACTTCTATTTTATGCTTATGTAATGATCTACATGCTTTTATAATAGTTTACATGTTTTTTGTGATGTTTTGTAAGATTTTAATAGAGTTTTTTAGGCATTCTTCTATGAACATGGGGCCTCATATGAAAAGGCCCAATAGATGCTTCTGATTTATTTATTTTGGACATGTGTGTAGGTGTTTGGACTAGTAAAAAGCCTTGGGAGGTCAAGCATCCAAGGCTTCAAAGCCCTCATACAAAGATGATTGTGTGGCTAAAGGAAGACTTTTGAAGACACATAAATCATTGTTTTACAAAAGGGGAGTTCTCCACCTTGGAGACTCTATTTTTAATAACCCCAAGAGGGTTCTTATGTAACTCAAAAGTGCTTAATATTATTACATTTTATTTCATGAAAGTGTGTATTTCTTGGTCATCCATATTTGTTAGCCAAATTTTGAAAGTTAGCTTCATCAGAAAGCTCTTTTTCTCCTCTATATCTATAGCCTTAGGCCTTGCATCCGATAACACCCTTGTTGTGAATGTTTAGGTGATTTCTTCCTTTGTTATTTAGACCAGCACCTCTTTTTTTGAGTTGTGAACCATTATTGTAATTGGGTCATAGAACTTTACAATAGCTTATACCAACTTTAAGCATGGGTGGACTAGTCTAGGCATACAGCAATACAATAGCAAATTATATGGAGTGCATTCTACATAGTTTGACAACAACCTCCTTCCCTTTTCCTCTAAAATGTCTCTAAAATTTCTTAGTTTTGATCTAATAGTCAAAATGGGGTCATGAATGCTGGCCAATTTTTCTTGCAACTCCTTGGTCGTCCTCTACACTCTCTGGATTATCTTTCCTTGGGCTATTTTGCACACCAAATTTTTTATACTCACTACAATTATATTTGATAGATTACTCTCTTGCTCTCTATATTTCTAATTGCTCAAAATATAAATTATTAACATATAATTCCCTTTATATAACAAAAACAACTCACGCATGACCATTATTAATTACCTATCGAAGGCCATGCATGCCTATCCTATCAAGAAATCATTACTTCTTAACTTCAATATTTTAAAATAATTATGGTGCATGGTTTTATCTGTTACTTCGCAAGTCAATGGCATTATAGTGATTTTAAATTTTGGCAACTAATAAGTAGCTTTCAATCCAATCAATAATTTCCATCTATACACAATTTTGTTAGTTTTTATTTTAACACACCTATTTACACATGTCGCTATATACATATGTTCAAGTAGGTGGCATTCTTATTTATACATAGTGCTTAAATACTCATCGTTTATTAGTATAGATAAAATATGACCTTCAATTAGGTGGTACATTTCTTTATGCATAGTGCTTAAAGGAAGCTCAAATGTATTTAACTCCTTTTGTGCTATCAAATATGGCCCATACCACATAGATTCTAGTTTATCATACCATTATGGTTTGGCTTGGTCTGAATCCCACTTCAGTACAAGATCTCCTTCTCTAAATTATTTTCGAATCGCTTTTCTATCAAACCACAATTTGATAGTTATTTGATGGTGCCAAAAATTATTATAATATTTTTCTCGCTCTTATTCTAACAACATTAATTCTGCCATCTTTCTCTCTATTGGTTGAGCATCTTCTAATTTTTTTTTATTAATAAACTTCAAAACCATTAATTCTAAGTTGATAGGAAGTATTGCTTCTTTTTCGTATACCAAAGCATATGGTGAAGTTTTTAATGTCCTTTTAATTGTTATCATATCAGCCCATAGTGCTTGGTTAATTAATAAATGCAAGCTTCTTGGATTATCATTAATGTTCTATTTAATTATCTTCATCAAATTTTTATTTTTGGATTCTTCCAATCCATTTCCCTATGGATAATAATTTGAATATGTATTCTAATAGATGTCATATTTTCTCATAAAATCCATAGTCTTTCTCTCAATAAATGATTTGGCATTTTCTGATACTATCATGGTTGGAATACCAAATTCGATGATCAACTTCTCTAGAAATTCGATGATAGTATCTTGGTACGCACGCTTGATAGCCTCTTCTTCAGACCATTTGATGAAGTATTCAATTGTTGTTAATATTAATTTATATCTCAAAAGAATTGGGATTAGTTATCCCAATGAAATCCAACCCCCACTACTAAAATGGTTCTTCTATAATTATTGGATAGAGGGGCATTGTTGGATGTTTATTTTTACCCAAAATATTTGGAATTTATCACATGATTTGGCCATTTTGAATACATATGAAAATAGCATAGGCTAATAGTATCTAGCTATGAGTATTTTAGTTGTTGTAGTTTATCCATAATAATGCCCACCTAAGAAGCTAGCATGGAATTACTTTAAAACCTATTACAATTTATCTAGATGTAAGCATATTAATGATACACCATAAAGAAAAATTCGATGCCATCAATTATTGCATAGTTCATCACCTACAATCTATACCTACATCTTTGGGAAGCCATAAAATCGTCCAAACATTTTTCATATTAAAAAACATCAAATATTCAATCCAAGTGTCCTAATTCATTTGTATTTTTTGACTGGGAACTTTGTTGCTCTTCCAATAACATGTTAACATTCTACAATATTACCTTTTCTAATTGCTGACACAATGCTTTCTCTCTTATGAGCTTAGTTGGTTTGATCTCAATATCATATTATTGAATCATTGTTATCCAGCCAATCCACTTATCACTCAATTGTCCTTGTATTATAAATTTTTTTATGTTTGTGTGTACTACATACACCATCGTTTTGCTTTGAGAAATAAAGTGCCTAATTTTTTTCAATATTTTCATTAGA
Organism: Wollemia nobilis; assembly: GCA_028583015.1. Lineage (NCBI taxonomy): Eukaryota > Viridiplantae > Streptophyta > Pinopsida > Araucariales > Araucariaceae > Wollemia > Wollemia nobilis. Next base: position 19,956 of record JAQPPZ010005263.1, read on the forward strand.
GTATAGACCTACTTTTCTATAAAATTGTAGCATTCCTTGTGATCATGTAACGTCTGACTTAGGAAAGCTATTGATCGTTCATCATTTCTTGGTTTTTTTAGTAAGCACAACTGCATAGATTCCTTCTGTCCTAAATACAAAGAATAAAATAATTTGCATAATCTAGATTAGCTAATACTAGATATTTCATAATAACTTCTCTTATATTTGTGAAAGCATTTTTCTATCATCTGTCCATGCAAAGTTTACCTACTGTTTAAGCATCTCTATCATTATATTTACAATTTGAGAAAATTTTAATATGAACTTTTAGGTAACATTGATTTTCCCAAAGAATTATTGCAAACCTTTCTTATTGGATGGCAATGTGAGTGCTAGTATAGCCTTTACCCTATCTTGATCAATTTCTAGTCCATTTTCTGATACAATGTGTCCTAGAAATTTACCTTCTTGGATGACAAATATTTCTTTGGATTTAAGGATATCTCAGATTCTTTGCATCTATAGAATATAGATCCGAGAAGCTTGACATGTTTCTTTTCTTCGTGAGAAAAAATTATCATATCATCCAAGTAGATTACTATTTTTATTCATCAACTCTCCAAAAGCTAAATTCATTGCCCTCTAAAAAGTAGCCCCAGCATTAGACAAACCAAAGTCCATTTGATGATAAGAAAAAGCTCCCCATTTGGTCGTGAATGTAGTTTTATATTGATCCTCATCTCAAACACATATCTAATTAAAGCCTGAAAATTCATCTAGCAGAGAGAACCTTTTTGCTCTAACTACTATGTGCAAGATTTGGCCAATTTGAGGGAAAAGATAATGGTCCACTAATGAGGCCTTATTTAAATTTGAAAGTCTACACAAAGACAAATATCATTGTTTTTCTTTCTTATTAGCACCAGATTAGCTACCCAGGTGGAATTTTTGATAGGGTAGATAATTTTAGCATTTAAAAATTTCAGCAATACTTTCTTCATCAACACTTTTATATTTTTATTAATCAACCTTTGCTTTAATAAAAAAGGTTTAGTATCAGGCATTAGTTCAATGGTGTATTTAATGGTGTCTTTGTTGTATACTTTAACATCATAATAATTCTATGCAATAATATCACTGAATTCATTGCATAAGTTTAGAATTTGCTTAATTTTATCTATAGAGTAGTGTACTCCAACCTTAAGGTGTTTACGTGGTTTAATCTAGATTTTTTTGTATCCTTGTTCATCAATCTTCATCTTGTGGGAAATTGGTCAATCACTATTATCAAATAGACTCTTAAGGGTAATTAATCCTTTTGAGATATAATTATTCTTAAACTATATTAAATCACCTTTGTCTTCATTTTCTAGTGTCCTAGTTTCATTTACACAATTCATTTCTTGTATCAAAAAATTGACTATTTGTTCATCATTGTCAAATTGCCAAAATGTGTCTTTATCTGGTACCAACGGTCCATAAACCATATTAACTAACCTTGAGTTACTTATTGCATTGGGCATCGGACAAAAATTAGCCCCACAAGAATCTAGTGAGTCAGTATGAGAGTTTTACTCTCTAGGAATTGCTCTTATGTTACGGGCTTCAAAGCCCTCAATCAGATCCACACTTTGTTTTGGTAAGCTTTGAGATAATATTTTTTATTTTTGTACCTCTCTATAATTTGATTGACAATCAATTATCAGTCCCCATGGATTAACAATTGCTTAATTCTCATTTTCTTCGCATTCTTGAGGCCAAGGCAGAGTGCTTCATATTTTATTGCATTGTTTGTGCAGCTCCAAGTTAGCTTGTATGAAAATCCTTTTTCTACCCCATCTGGTGAATTTAATAGTATGCCTATTCTAGCAACATTCTTGCACCCTGCTTTATTGAAGTAAAGCTTCCACATTGTCTTTTGTTGAATATATTGATTTACAACAACTAGGGTTTTCTTTTATTCTAGCTTCAAAATTGAATATGTACCAATTTTGGTTTCAATTATGGTGTTAATATCCCTTAGTGAGAACTGATCTTCCACTTGCAGTTATTCAATAATATTTTTTGTTATATAAGTCTCTTCATTAATCATGACAATTGTATCAAGCTGTTGATTCTCTTATCTAGTCCTCTCTATGTAATAGGTGGATGTCTTATCAATATAGATACTCACTCTTATATTCTTTCATGGAATCTCCATATGTGAATAATCTAGAGAGAGTTTTGGTCACAAATCTGCCACAAGAAAGGATTTTCTATGTATATGCGCACTAGACTTGGCCAACATTGAAAGGCCAAGAAAAAGAGATGTCTCCTGGGCCAATATCCAGAGAGGGCTGGCTCCCAAACTACTCTAAACTGGTTTTGAAGATAAGGATGCAGGAAAGAAATAGGAAAATGCTGAAAGAGAGGGAAATAACAGAAAGGAATGGAAATATGGCCAGAGGCCGAAGTGTATGATTTGGGGCAGACTAACAACAAGAAATTACACCAAGTTGTATTACAACATCTAGGAAAAGAAGACAACAGAATTAAACTCACACATTTGCAGAGATAATCCCTAGATCGCATTCCAAAATCTACTCACTAACTAGCAATGTTCAAATTCAAGATGTAAAATTCAAAACCTGACGGCAAGAGGATGAGCTTAAATAGAAATAACTTGTAAAATAGAGGGACATCACAGACATAATAATGCTTGCAAATTTTAGAAGCCGAGTCTCTTCTATTGATGCAGAGAACTTAGAGAATTTTTCTTACAAAATGTCTAACCTCTTTTGCTTTTAGATGTACATGAATATTTATAGAGGTCTTCCCTCTCTCTTTTGCATCATAGCATTAAAAACATACAACATATTTTGAAGAAGCAATCCGCAAAATGTGCACTTGAAAGGAGCAACAATCCCCTTAATCTACCTCGGAGAAATGACACATTAAATAACCATTATCAGGGCAAGCTAGCAATTGTTAGGAGACCACGAACATAACTTTTTAATGCTGGAGGCGTCTTTAATTCTGGTGGCATTGAAACTATCTCAGGTTCTTCCATCTAGCGCACATCGGTAATCAGCAACATTTAATCCTTGAGCCTCTTTGACCACGATCTAAAAATTAGTTAGAGAGCCTTTAATTGATCCTTATCTCTTCCGCACATTCTCCTATGCAATCCTGAAGGAAAATGCAAATAGCACTGTATCGGGCCTTTGTTACTGCTTCTGTCGTGAAAATGAGACAAGTCGTGAAAATGCGACATGTCACGATATCGTGACACTTTTACCTTGTTGCCTTCTCTCTCGCCACCAGTCACGAAAATATGACATGTCACGAAATTGTGACATCTTCCTTTATTTTTGCTCTTCTCTATGATATTTCGTGAAATTGTGACATTCGCCTCTACTTTGGCTTCTTTGCTGCTCCTTATCGTGAAAATGAAACATGTCATGAAATCGTGACATCTTTCTCTTGCGCTATCTTTTCCTCCTTCTTACTCGCGAAAATGTGACAGGTCACAAAAATGCAACATTTTGCAAAATCGTGACACTTTCTCGCTGCTTTGTACGGTTCATCTTTCAACCCGCGAAAACGCGATAGGTCTTTATGTTCTCCTTATTTCTGCCTTTGCCTCACGAAAACTAAACATGTCATGAAATCATGACATGTCACGAAATTGCGACAATTTCTGGCCTTCTTCATCATTACTGCTTCATGTCGTGATATAGCGACAAGTTTCTCTTACTTGGCCTCATCCTCAAAAATGTCGCGATATCACGACATTTTTCTCCGCTTTGAGTTTATCTTTCAACCCCACCGCGATAACGCGACATGTCGTGATATCACGACATTTTTCTTCATTTGCTCCCTCTCTGCTTTTCTATCGTGATATCGCGACGAGTTTCATTGACATTGCCCTTTGCTCAATTATGTCGCGATATTGTGACATTTTCTATCACTCTGCTCCATGGTCACCGCAAGTCACAATTTTGCAACATGTCGCGATATCATGACAACTTCATTTTAGTGCTTCTGTTGACTACGTTGACCGTGAAATTCCAACACGTCGTGATATCACGACAGTTTTACTGCTTTGCTTCTATTGACTGCTTTGACCGTGATAACACGATAGGTCACAAAAATGCGACATATTTCCATGCTTGCACCTTTTGTTTTTGGACCCCAAAAAAACGTGATAGGTCGTGAAAACGCGACATGTCGCGATATCATGACAACTTTTGGGCTTAGCTTTTTTATGGTACGGACTTCATGAAAACGTGACAGGTCACGATTTCGCGACATGTCACGAAATCGTGACACCTTTGCTTTTCACTTACAAACAAAGAATGATGATTTTTCTTACAATCTGAGCATTCTTTTACTTGAACAGTAACAACAAAAACAATGTGGCAAAAATGCCAACATTCTTGGTGGCTCACGGGGTATACAGTTCTGCTATATGCACGAACCTCAAGCCTTTATCCATTGGGCAATAGATTTATGAAGATGGAGGAGCAGAGAGTGAATGTTGGTTGATGCTGGACGCATCTCTGCGGACTACTGCAATAATCTCTTGCTGGTACTCAACACTAAAAAGTAGGACCTACAAAAAAAATTATGGGAGAGCAGAACTCCCTTATTTTTGAACGATTGCATTTTGCCTAGCTCGATTGAGCTAGGTAATATCCAGGTGTTATGCAAGGATCTCCATGGCAGTAGTGAAAAAGCACCTGTGTTACAAAACAAAAATGAATGGAATGGATGATCGGCATATATGCAAGAACGGGAATGAGGAATGATGGGATGGTGAAAGATGAAGAAGTGGAAACGGTAGATACAGCAACAAAGTGCTACTGTGCTACCAGCTATGGGATTTTGCTAAAAATAGATAATGAAATGGAAGTGGATGGAATGAAGGAGGTGGTGAGAAGTGTGGAAAAATGCTCAAAAGACAAAGAATTAGAAGAAAGGGAAGTGAAGGAAAGGGAACATCAGAGAGGGGAGTAGAAACAACAATAGTGGCTTGATTATTTGCATAAGAAGAAGGAGAGGGAGAAGAATAAGGGAATGAAGTAAGGAAGTGGAAGAAATAAGTATAAGAAAGCCACTATCTTCTGGGAAAGAAAAGAAAAAGGAAAAGAAATGAGCGTACCTACGGGCTCGCATGCAAAAAGAGCCGAAGTTAAATTTTTTTTTTTTTTTTTTTAAAGAATATGTACAAGGTAACCCCCGAGTTTAGTTGTGAACTCTCTCGAGAGGCATGTACCCAAACATGACTTTATGATCTCCTAGATCCCAGACCTTAGACAGACACTCGGTAGACTCCTGATTGATAATCAGCTCGGAGTCATCAAAGATTTGCAATTGTGTGGGACCTAGGCATAAAGCCTCATCTTCTACTGTATTGTCTGTGTAGCTCCAGGTTAACTGGTCTGAAGAAGAACGTTGAATTCTAGAAGGTGACATTAGAACAATCCCAATGCCAGTGCCATTTCTGCATTGTGCCCCATCAAAATAGAGCTGATATTGACTTCCATCGTTCTGTTCTTGAGCCTTTTTAGTCTTGAGAATAGAATAACAACTAATCTCATTTTCCACCATGGCATTAAAATCAAGCATTGAAAAATCATCCTCCAAGCAAAGCTCATCCAAGACTTTATTCATCAAATCAGGATCTTCCAATTTCTCAATTTTTTGAATCTTTCTTCTTCTTCCATCTTCTCTACATGAAAATTAGAAGGCTTCTGATTATAAATACAGATTCTTCTTCCTTTGAATGTAATATCCAAGTGAGAATAATCCATAGAAAGGTAGCCTCCTAGCTTAGCAGTAAATTCTCTTGATAAACACATACTGAAATATGGTTCCAAATCAACCACAACTATCTCTTGAATTACTATAATCTGAGGCAGATTATGTAGAGCAATAGGAACATCCTTGATTACACCCACTATTTTTATAAGAGTCCCATCCAACTGCAAGACACCAGGGCTACTTCTTGTATACTCCATACCCATGACTTCACAAACTGCCTTTGGCATGATAGTTATCGTAGCACCAGAATCAAGCATGAAGTTATGCACAATCCAACCCTCAATTCTAAGTGACAAGTAGAATGGGGGTGGTCTATTCTTTCCAGTGGCTGAAGTGGTCAATGTTTGAGACATAACTAGCTGGGCTGGAGCCTTCCCCTTACTCTGTATGGTTTTCAGGGATTCCTGTAAGAGATTTACCTATCCAGGCAGTTGTAAGGTGTCATACAGGCTTACCTTAGCTGGTATCCGTTTGAGTTCTTCAACTATGTTGTACTCCATCAAGATCTTCTCTTTCCCTCCACTGGTGGATTCAAATTTTCTTCTATACTGCTGGGTGGCCTCCACTCATTTTCATTTAGTCAATGATGGATACCATAGCATCTCTCTAGCTTGTTCCTTTGTTTCTACTTGCGGTTGAGAAGTAGAAGCTTTTTCCTTCTCTTTTTCTTGTGGTGGAAGTGGATCCTTTGACAAAATAGGTGATTGTTGTGGAGTTGGAGGATCATGAGCCTTTGCAGGTATTTATTGCTTTGTTGCTTGTACAAGAGGCACTTTCAATGGCTCCATCTTAGCCGGATCCACCAACATTGGTTTCTTGTCGTTGCACGTCAAGACTGCTATGTGTTCCTCAAGAGACTTCACAGAATTAAGATCTACCTCTTGAATCATGTTTACACGGCTCCCTACAAGAAATTGCAAATAATTTTGGTGGACCATGCAAGTGGACTCATCATGTGGGTAATTGCATGTAGAGCACCAATATGTTCCTTCTGCAAGGCCAGCTTCTTCATTCGTCAACATAGTCAGGTTCTTTTCTGGCACTTTGCTTGTTGAAGCCACTTGCTCTCTCGTGATCGACGAAGGTTGAAATATCCTGGGTTGGAAATCTCTCTTAGCCTACTTCCTTTCAAGAACTATGATTTTGTTTCCCATCGCTCTTATAGTTGAATTAGCATATTGTACCTCTTGTAACAGGATTGTGAAAGGATCAGGATTTGAGGGCACAGGAGGTGCCGGTAGAGGTAGAGGTGATAGCAGTGCAGGTAATGCTGGGAATGAAGTGGGAGCTGGTAATTGCAGAATGATTGGTGCAAGTGGAATAGTTGGAATGGGTGCGATCTGAGGCGTACTTGAGCTCCATGATGGAATAGGGTACATGGGAGGCATAGGCTATGAAAATGAACCAGAGTACAAATGCTTAGGAAGATTAGGTAAAATGGGCATTGTTACCTTTGGTGGAAGCCTACCTATGGCAATCAAGTCAACTTTCGCCTTTTACTCTTGTTCAAATAGCTCTGGAAATGTAGTCACGTTGGACTATCGGACAACCCAACCGATGTCTGTGTTGAAATCTCTGAGATAATAGAATGCAGCTAGCTCATGAGTGGGCCAAAGACCATCAGGAATTCTATGCCAGCTTCTGGTAAATCTGAGATTGAAGTCTGCTATCTCCTCCTGGGGGTGCCTTTGAATTGCATTAAATTGATGCAACAAGGAGTATGGATCAGCTTGTTCATGAAAATTTTTGACTAATAGCTCTCCTAATTCATCCCATGATGTAATAGTGCCTGGTTGCAATGTTTGGTACCAATACAACAATTTACCTCTCAGTGACAACACCAACAACTTTACCATCACATCCTAATCCGTTATGTCATGGATAGCCGCCAAAGAGGCTATGTCATTAATATGCTCATAAGCGGTTTTACCAGTACCATCATAGGTCGGTAAAGCTTTCAAAGCAGCTTGAGGGACTTGATTCTGTGCTGGTAAATTCAAGGCTCCCGAATCATTCCATGTTGAGAACTTCCTTGGTGGAGGTCGTTGGACCATTTGGAATGGCACGTATGGCTGTAGAGGTGGAAAACTAGTAGCGATACTAGATGAATTGGAAGGAACGGAAAACACACCAGCTATTTGTGAGGATGTTGTAGAGGATAAAAGTGGTGGGGAGACCAACTTAGGATGTTTGCTTAATTTTTGGTTGTCAAGTTCAAAAAACTCAATGGGATTTTTAGATTTTTGGCCTTCGATCTTATGATCATGAAGTACAACTTTCACCGTATCCATGTTCGGAGGCTTCTGGGTAATGCTGAGTCACCAAATGTTATAATTATATAGCATGAAGGCGAACATTAAACCTTAATACTATTGGAAGTGAAACTTTCAGTGTCCCACCGAGCGTGCCAAAAACTGTTGGTCACAAATTTGCCACAGGAAAGAATTTTATATGTATATGCACCCTAGACTTGGCCAACATTGAAAGGTCGATAAAAAGAGATGTCTCCCAGGCCAATCTCCAAAGAGGGTTGGATCCCAAACTACTCTAAACTGGTTTTGAAGATAAGGATGCAGGAAAGAAATAGGAAAATACTGAAAGAGAGGGAAATAACATAAAGGAATGGAAATATGGCCAGAGGTCGAAGTGTATGATTTGGGGTAGACTAACAGCAAGAAATTGCACCAAGTTGTATTACAGCATCGAGGAAAAGAAGACAACATAATTAAATTCACACCTTTGCAGAGATAATCCCAAGACCGCATTCCAAAATCTACTCACTAACTAGCAATGTTTGAATTCAAGATGCAAAATTCAAAGCCTGACAGCAAGAGCATGAGCTTAAATAGAAATAACTTGTAAAATAGAGGGACATCACACACATAAGAATGCTTGCAAATTTTAGAAGCCGAGTCTCTTCTATTGATGCAGAGAACTTAGAGAATTTTTCTTACAAAATGTCTAACCTCTTTTGCTTTTAGATGTACATGAATATTTATAGAGGTCTTCCCTCTCTCTTTTGCATCACAACATTAAAAACATACAACAAATTTTGAAGAAGCAATCCGCAAAATGTGCACTTGAAAGGAGCAACAATCCCCTTAATATACCTCGGAGAAATGACACATTAAATAACCATTATCAGGGCAAGCCGACAATTGTTAGGAGACCATGAACATAACTTTTTAATGCTAGAGGCGTCTTTAATTCTGGTGGCGTTGAAACTGTCTCAGGTTCTTCCATCTAGCGTACATCGATAATCAGCAACATTTAATCCTTGAGCCTCTTTGACCACGATCTGAAAATCAGTTAGAGAGCCTTTAATTGATCCTTATCTCTTCTACACGTTCTCTTATGCAATCCTGAAGGAAAATGCAAATAGCACTGTATCGGGCCTTTGTTACTACTTCTTTCACGAAAATGAGTCAGGTCGCAAAAATGCAACATGTCATGATATCGCGACACTTTTACCTTGCTGCCTTCTCTCTCCGCCACCAGTTGCGAAAACATGACATGTCATGAAATCGTGACATCTTCCTTTCTTTTGGCTCTTCTCTATGATATGTCACAAAATCATGACATTTGCCTCTACTTTGGCTTCTTCGTTGCTCCTTATCATGAAAATGAAACATGTCACGAAATCGTGACATCTTTCTCTTGCGCTATCTTTTCCTCCTTCTTACCCGCAAAAACGCGATAGGTCGTGAAAATGCGACATGTCGTGAAATCACAACACTTTCTCGCTTCCTTGTATCGTTCAACTTTCAACCCGCAAAAACATGACAGGTCTCTATGTTCTCCTTATTTCTGCCTTTGCCTCACAAAAACTAAACATGTCACGAAATCATGACATGTCGCAAAATCGCGACAATTTCTAGCCTTCTTCATCATTACCGCTTCATGTCGCGATATCGTGACAAGTTTCTCTTACTTGGCCTTGTCCTCAAAAATGTCACAATATTGCGACGTTTTTCTTCACTTTGAGTTTATCTTTCAACCCCGTCGCGATAACGCGACATGTCGCGATATCGCGATGTTTTTCTCCATTTGCTCCTTCTCTGCTTTTCTATCGTGATATCACAACGAGTTTCATTGACATTGCCCTTTGCTCAATTATGTCACGATATCATGACATTTTCTATCACTCTACTCCATGGTCACCGTAAGTCACGATTTTGCGACATGTCGTGATATCGCGACAACTTCATTTTAGTGCTTCCATTGACTGCGTTGACAGTGAAACTCCAAAACGTCGTGATATCACGACAGTTTTACTACTTTGCTTCTATTGACTGCTTTGACCGTGATAATGCGAAAGGTCATGAAAATGCGACATATTTCCATGCTTGCACCTTTTGGTTTTGGACCCCGCAATTTCATGACTTGTCACGAAATCACGACACCTTTACTTTTCACTTACAAACAAATAATGAGGATTTTGTTTACAATTTGAGCATTCTTTTACTTGAACAGTAACAACAAAAACAATGTGGCAAAAATGCCAATAGATAGATATCCATCTAGTTTAGTTGTAAACTCCTTGGAAGGCACATTTTAAAATAAGGCTCTAAATCTACCACCACCATCTCCTAAATAATTATTATTTGGGGTATTCTATGCATCACCATCAATGTATTTTTTATTTACTCCTATAGTCTTTATTGGAGTACCATACAATTGTAGCACACTAGAGCTACTCCTAGCATATTCCATATCCATTGTATCACACACAACCTTGGGTATTTTTGTTGTTATTGTGCCAAAATATATCATGCAGTTGTGTACCACCCATCATTCCATATGTAAAGACAAGTAGAATGGTGGTGGCCTATTTTTCCTTGCTTCAAGAGTAGGATTTCTTGGGTCAAACTGAGTTTTAGTTGGTGCTATCGTCTATGTTTAATGGATTTTAATGATGCTTGAATTAGGTCAATTTGACCTAGAATCATCAAAGCATCATACATGCTATATTTTGATGGTGTTCTCTTCAACCCATCAACTATATCGAAGCTATGAGATTCAAACTATTTTATCTTCTCCTTTCCAGGTTCATTGAATCTTATCCTTTATTCATGAGTTGCTTCAAATATCTATCGATTTGTGACAAATGATACCAGAGCTTATCTCTAGCTTGTTCTTGAGTTACTTTATTTTGCTAACTTTTGTTGTTCTTGAGCTAGTTTTTGAATTGGAGGTTGGTTTATTTTATGACTAGAATTGAGAGGTATCATTTTTTGTCTGATTTATTTGCTTAGAAGGTACCTTAAAGGGATCCATATCTTTAGGATCTAATTGCAATAGCTTTTTTTAATCTCTTTAAAACTAGCATCTGATCAATCGTTGGCATCATGAATTTGTGATCAACTTATATTAGCATATTTACCTACCTATTTTTGGCTCTTTTTGCTGTCTCAATTGCAATATTTTATATGTAATGTTGATGTAGCATACAAGAACTCTCATCATGTGTATTTTTTTAGGTTGAGCACTAATAATCTGCTTTAGAAGTTGAAGTAGAAGGTTCACTTTCCTAATTATTGTATATGGTATTGGATTTCTAAGTTGTTTTGCTATAGAGGCTACTTGATATTTCATCATATATAGAAATATTTTGGTTTGGAAGTTTCTCTCATCTTCTCACATTTTTATAGTAGTAACCACATTCATCAAGTTCTTCACATTCCTTGCTATTTGTTGTAGGGAAGTCATTTGAGGGTCATGGGCTAAATGCAAGTATAGTAGGAAGTGTCGGTAATGCTTGAGCTGTTAGAGGTTTTAGTAGTGTTGGGCTATTTATGGTTGAGGACATAGTTGGAAAAGAAATATTTGCAAGAGGGGCTTGTATTTGTTGTTGCGAGATTTCTAGAAATATTAGTATTATAGTATTGGGAGGAGTCCGTCTATAGCAATCAAGTTTTTTTTTGTCATTAATGCTACTTGGAAAATCTTCAAAAATGTCAGTACATTAGATTGCCTTATTTCCATGCCTAGATTTGATTTGAAATATCATAGGTAATAATACATTGTTTGTGCATCAGTTGGCCTAATATCTTGAGGGACTCATCTCCATGTATGCTAAATATGATATTGAATTCCATGACTTCTTCCTGTGGATGTCTTTGTATTACAGTAAACTATGTCAATAATGAGAATGGATCTATATATTCATTGAATTATTGTACCAACCTACCAACAAGTTGTGCCCATGCATTTATGTTATTATTTGGTAAGGTCTGATACCAAAACAATACCTTTCCTTTAAATGATATTACCAATAACTTTATAATAACATCTTCCTCTTCGATATTATGTATAGCAACTAATCAAGCCACATCCTAACAATTCTCATATATAGTATTTTTGGTACCATCGTATGTAGGTAATGCTTTTAATGTTACCTGAGAGAGAATTCTGGTCAAGTAGATTAAGATGCCTCATATTGTTCTAATTTGGTAAGTTTTATGGATTTTGATTATCATCCATTAGTGATGATATATCTAAAGATATAGAGGATGTGGGGTATGTGTAGTCTTGATCTTGTAAAAGACTTGAAGATGATGATGATCTAGAATATGGGATGGAGTATTATCTTCTAAATACAAGTGGAGGTAATTCTATAAATTCTACTAGTTCATCTAGCCTTTTACTTACCTGCCTTGTGATCATAAAGTTTAGAAGTTAGTGTAGCAGCTAAACTTTTAGGGTTTACCGATGGCTCAATGTATTTGGATTTCTATGTGAATGGAGTAAATGAGTGATTGATAAATGACCTATTAGATAAAAGTATCACCACATGTCGTATCTATCAAGATGGTGAGGTTTGGGTCCCATAGAGCATACAAAAAAATATTGGTCTAAAATTTACCTTTGGATCAATGTGTGCCCTAAGATTTTGACCAAGATTGGAATATGACAAATAAGTGATGTTTCATGCATCAACTTCTAAATTAGACTGGTTCCTTTGAATTCCAACTAGCTAACTAATAAAATATGCAGTTGAAAAGAGTGCATAAATAAATAAAATATAGATAGCTAAATTTATAATGGTGTGAGTTCAGCAACATCAAGAAACATAATGCATAAAAGACTATACTGTTTAGTCAAAACTAGATTACCTAACAGACCATCTTGTCACTTTTACTTATAGAACAATTCATCCACATAAATGATAAACAATTTTCCATACATTACAGAACTAGAGAACAATAATCCAACAAGAAATTTAGAAAGTAGAATGAATACAGCGGACTATTCATTCAACTAGCTTTTAACAGAAATGATTAATAGCTCATAAATATACATACATATTTTTGTAAGAGTTTGAATAAGAGGCTAGACAACAATCAAATATTTATTTGTAAATACCTAAAACTACAAACCATTTTTTTAAAATAGCACTTACAAACAAAGGCTCACAATGGGAAAACCCATAATTTTTTTAACTTGGTATACAAGGCTTCACCATATTTGAGTTCCAATTTATTATAGACAACACTCAGTGGATAGGAGTGGCCAACTATCATGTTTTTTGGGGTTTACCTTACTAAACTAAACATTTATAAGGATGTATAAAGTGGTCCCCCCACCTTTTCCATACCCTGCTCGACATAGGATCTTATGACCATGATGTAGGGATTATCCTTTAAGACCTATACACTTAAAGGGGTATGCTCATTCCCTATCTTGAATATAAATCTATTTAGGTAGGCTGAATAGTGTAGAGCCTCGATGCTTAGTTACCATACCTCTGTGAGCTAACTAAGGTCATTACCAGTTCAATTACAACTAACATGATCACCTAATCCTACATGATTGAGGGATCAACACTACTGTCTTGTTAAAAAATTTCCCAATATTTATATGGAACATACCCAAACCTACACATTCAAGGTACAATAGTTCACAAGTACCCTAGCTATTGTCTTCTCATAACACTTTCTAGGTTTATGAATTCCTAACTATTGCATTCGCACAACCTCTTCTAGGACTCGTTTCTACCTAGTTATTGTCTTCATACAACTCACTCCAAGATTAGGCTTTACTTAGAGGAACATTCTATCTCAACCCAAGTTTATATAAACATTTCAATAATAAGAAACGTGATATGAAGAACACAAGCTTATACTAAGAGGGGGGTGAACAATATAAGACCACTTTTTGTTTTTCTTTCCTGAACAATATTAATAAATATAATAAATGGCAATATCAATAGCAATAACCAAATAAATGCACCAATAATCACACACAATAGAGACACCACAATTTACGTGGTTCACCCAATGTGGGCTATCCATGGAGAAAATATTTCATTAAAATTTTCTCAATCAATCTCTTCTAAATTATTTCCCTATTACAATGTTTATGGACCTCTGTCCAAAGGAGATTTTGATCCCCTAAATCTGGTTTGTGGATCTCTATCCATAGGAGAACTCATTCTCCTCTACTCTGGCTGGTGATCCTCTAGAAGACTACTACCTCCACTGCACTGGCTTGTGGATCTGTCTCCATTGAATATTCTTATCCCCACTCAGAAGACCTGTCCTCACTACCCTGGTTGATGGATATCTATCCACTGGAGAGTCTGTACTCTCTACTCTGTCACCTCTAAAGGTCTTTCTCAATTATGTACTAAACATAGTCCAATCGGTCTAGTACAAATTTGCTCAATCTCTTGCACTAAACACAGTCTAGTCGATCTAGCACAAGTTTGCTCAATAAGCTCAATCAAATCTGCACTAAACACAGTCTATTCGGTCTAGCAAAAATTTGCTTAACTTGTGCAATCTCATAGAAACATAAAGATAATTGTTAGAGACTCAATATGTTCTTTACTCAATGCTCAATCACTTTTTTAATTCAAATCAATATCATAGAAACATAAAGAGAACTTTTAGAGACTCAATATGTTCTATACTCAAAACTCAATCACTTTCTCAACTCAATCTCATAGCAGCATAAAGTAAATTTTTAGAGACTCAATATGTTCTATTGTCAAAACTCAATCACTTTCTCAAATCAATCTCATAGAAGCATAAAGAGAATTGTTAGAGAATCAATATGTTCTATTCTCAAAACTCAATCTAAAATCAAATAAGAATATAGAATATCTTGTTTTATGGTACTTGAACAATCACTTCATACAACCACTTGAATAGGCTCAATCAAATCTACTCAAACAATCACTTCAAGAAAAAAATCTTGCTCACAAGCCCTAGTCCAAGCATGTATCATCCAACTCAAAATATTTCCAACAATGCTCAACAAAAAATCTCACATAACAATGATACTCATGATATTTTCAATCCCTAGTTCAAGTTCTTTGCATAACAACTCACTTCAATAACCATGCTCATCAAACAAGGTTTTAATCACAACTCTCAATTTTAGAAAACCTTGAAGCATTAACTCAAATACTTCACTCAACAAATGATCTCAACAACAAAGCTAATAAAACAAGGTTTTAATCTCAAATCTCAAATCATAAAAACTTGAAGCAATAACTCAACCACTTTTGAAAAGGAAAACCTAATAAAATCCTTTTCACTCTAAACATAATTTTCAAGACAACAATCAATCAACTCAACCAAGAAGGAATTTGCCCATACATTTTGTTTGACAAGTAGTTGGTCTCAAAAATATGCCACACTCACAAATACTTCTTTGCCAATCTCAATAAGGGTTAGAGGATAATTTTATTCAGCAAAAAATATCACAAAAATAATATCAAAATTACACCTTATCACTCCAACTTGATTAGTAATCAATATCCTCACAATAATCACAAAAATCCTTAATTCAAAATAACATACTACCCACAAAGTCTTAATCTTCTAATATTCCAAAATAGCAATTTAAGACTTTTAAAAATAAAAACAGAATTCTCCTTATAACTCCTAAAGGTAATTATCAACTACCACAACTTTATTATAAAGCAACCTTTCCAAACTCAACCGCTAAACAACCTTAGACATCCAAATTAGGAATTTAATTAAAATTAAAATCAAAATATTACCTTTGCCTTTGGAGGGAATCGAACCCTCGACGTTGGCCCCTATGAGGGTCTTAACCATGGCCAAAGTCATCGCATGATCCAAGTGCTCATTGAGATTAATGAAGCACCACATGCTTCTTAATCTCCACTATTAGAATTTCTTCTAGTGAAGCCATATCCTCTTCTATTATGAACCCTACAATTCACTGCCTTGTGACCAAACTGATTACATGAGTAGCAATACCCATGAAAAGTTTGTATGTTCCCATATACCTGTCTTTCCTATGTCCTACATTGTGAAGCCATGTGCCCAAACTTGTGACACGAAAAGCATATTCCATTGAAGAAACCTTGCTTAGAACCCATTGATTTCTTAGTCTCTTCTACCTGATTTATGTTCCATATGTTCCTTACTTGTGCATTGTTCCTTTCCTTGTTGAAATTTCTATCGTCCAACTTATCCTTGGAAGTCTCACTTTATATTTTATTTAATTCTTTTGATGCTTCTTCTTTTCTGGTGCTTGAGCTTGACTCTCCTTTTTTTGCTTCCTATTTTCCTTGTTCTTCTTTAGAACTAAGTCATGTTATGGTGACTGATGATCTTTGTGTATTGATAATCTTTTCCAAAGTCTTTGAATTTTCTTCAAACTTGTGTTGCTTATCCTTAGAACCTTTTACTTCCATCCTTAGTGAAACTATCTCATGTTCTAATATTTCACACTCTAGATATTTTACCTTTAATTTTTCATCCATACCTTCTTCAATCCTTCTTGCCTCTTCAACCTTGGTTTTGAAGTTGGTGAGTTTTTTTAGAAACTTTGCTTTTGATTTCTCATCTTCTTGAGCTTGAACTCTTAATCCTTAGTTATTCCTTTTTTATTATTCAAAAGTAACCATAATTCTTTCACATTCTATCCTTTTTACCTCTAAATTTTTAATCATACCTTCAATTCTTCTTGCCTTTTCATCTTTATCTCTCAATTCAAAAAGATATTGTAGAAACTTTATCTTATATTTCTCATATTCTTGTATTTGAGCCTTCAATTCTAAATTATCTCTTTTCAATTCAACAAGTTCCTTAAGAGCAGCTTCCTCATTTTCTTTTTTTGAATCTTTCTCTTCTTCAATTTCTTCTATTGTCCAAAGTGGAGTTTCTTCTTGATACCTGCTTCGACTATTGTTGTTACCTTTTTCTGACTCATTATTTAGAAATTTAGATCTGAGAGAATCATCTTCGTATTCATTGCTATCAAACCCATTTTAATAAATTGCATCATGATCGAGTTGACCATAGATAAAACATTCTTCACCTTCTTGTGAACAATAAGCTGCATGATGACCTGTCTTTCCAAATATGGTACAAAAATTTATTAGTTTGGATATTTCTCCATTACTTGATTCATCTCTTGAATCTATTTTCATTTGTCCTCCCAACACAACAATATTAAACTCATATTCCTTTTATTTCATGACCATAGGTGTTCTTTTCTTCTTGTGTCTCACACTTCTACTCTTGCCTTTATTTGCCATTTTTGTTCTTGTAAGATCTTTCTTCAAGTTGTTAAAATATTTCTAAAGGAACCGGCTCTGATACCAATTGAAGAACATAAGCTTATACTGATAGGGGGGGCAAACAGTATAAGACCACTTGTTGATTTTCTTTCCTAAATAGTATTAATCAATATAATCAATGGCAATATCAAAAGCAATAACTAAAGCAATGCACCAATCATCACACACAATAGAGACACCATAATTTATGTGGTTCACCCAATGTGGGCTACTCCATGGATAAAATATTTCACTAAAATTTTCTCAATAAATATCTTGGGAATTCTTTTCCTATTACAATGTTTATGGACCTCTATCCAAAGGAGATTTTAATCCCCTAAATATGGTTCATGGATATCTATCCATAGGAGAACTCTTTCTCCTCTGCTCTGGCTGGTGATCCTCTAGAAGACTACTACCTCCATTACACTGGCTTGTGGATCTCTCTCCATTAAAGACTCTTGTCCCCACTCAGAAGACCTATCCTCACTACCCTGGTTGATGGATATCTATCCACTAGAGACTCTGTCCTCTCTGCTCTATCACCTCCAAAGCTCTATCTCAATTCTATACTAAACACAATCCAGTTAGTCTAGCATAGCTCTACTTAATCTCTTGCACTAAACATAGTCCAGTCGGTCTAGCACAAGTCTTCTCAATAAGCTCACTCAAATATACACTAAACACAGTCCATTTGGTCTAGCACAAATCTTCTCAACTTGTCCAATCTCATAGAAACATAAATAGAATTGTTAGAGACTCAATATGTTCTTTTCTCAATGCTCAATCACTTTCTTAATTCAAATAAATCTCATATAAACATAAAGATAATTGTTAGAGAATCAATATGTTCTATAATCAAAACTCAATCACTTTCTCAACTCAATCTCATAGAAGCATAAAGAGAAATATTAGAGACTCAATATTTTCTATTCTCAAAACTCAATCACTTGCTCAAATCAATCTCATAAAAGCATAAAGAGAATGTTAGAGACTTAGTATGTTCTATTCTCAAAACTCAATCTCAACTAAAATAATAATATAGAATAGCATGTTTTATGGTACTTGAACAATAACTTCATACATCCACTTTATTAGGCTCAATCAAATCTACTCAACCAATCACTTCAACAAACAACTCTTGCTCACAAATCCTAGTCCAAGAATGTATCATACAACTCAAAATATTTCCAACAATGCTCAACAACAAATCTCACATAACAATGATACTCATGATCTTTTCAATCCCTAGTTCAAGTTCTTTGCATAACAACTCACTTCAATAACCATGATCATCAAACAAGGTTTTAATCACAACTCTCAACTTCAGAAAACCTTGAAGCATTAACTCAAACACTTCACTCAACCAATGATCTCAACAACAATGCTAATAAAACAAGGTTTTAATCTCAACTCTCAAATCAAAAAACCTTGAAGCAATAACTCAACCACTTTCGAAAAGAAAACCCTAATCAAATCCTTTTCACTCCAAACTTAATTTTCAAGACAACAATCAATCAACTCAACCAAGAAGGAATTTGCCCATACCTTTTTTTTGACAAGTAGTTGGTCTCACAAATCTGCCACACTCACAAATACTTCTTTGCCAATCTCAATAAGGGTTAGAGGATAATTTTCTTCAACAAAACATATCACAAAAATAATATCAAAATTACACCTTATCACTCCAACTTGATTAGTAATCAATATCCTCACAACAATCACAAAAACCCTTAATTCAAAATAACATACTACCCACAAAGTCTTAATATTCTAATATTCCACAATAGCAATTTAAGACTTTTAAAAATAAAAATAGGATTCTCCTTATAACTCCTAAAGTTAATTCTCAACTACCACAAATTTATTACAAAGCAACCTTTCCAAACTCAACCACTAAACAACCTTATACCTCCAACTTAGGCATTTAATTAAATTTAAAATCAAAATATTACCTTTGCCTATGGAGGGAATCAAACCCTCGATGTTGCCCCCTATGAGTGCCTTAACCGCAACCAAATTCACCGTACGAGCCAAGCGCTCATTGAGATTAATGAAGCACCATGTGCTTCTTAATCTCCACTCTCTCCTTCTGCCTTGGCAAAAGAACGTGCACTGTAGGTGCTTCACTCAACACACCTCACGATGCACCCGTCGTGATTCGAACATGAACTCCCTTGCAAGCCAGTGCTTTTGTGCTTTCCAAAATGCCACTAGACCATGTTGTCTTATGCAACTTCAAAAATCAAAGCTTCCTCCCTTCAACACTTTGTTGTCACGTTTTTCGCATACACTCATGAGATCTTACTTTCGTAGGCCAATCTTTTTTACTTTAGAGCAAGGATAATAAATTTAAACTTTAGGCATAGTATTTATATGCTTTTTCCACTAATTTTAAAGCGTTGATGCTTTCCTTGATGTCTTCTATGACGTCGATGGATATCATAAAGGCTTTGAATGTCTTTGTTCTTAAACCCAACCTTTGGGTTTATTAAAATATCTTTAGACTTTATAAAACCCACTTTTGCCTTATAAAATATTATAATAAGAATTATAAATATTTTATTTGGGTTTTCACCATGGCACATTTAATATTATAATAACCAGTATTATAATATTATACCTTTGATAAAGTACATTTAATATTTATTTATAAAATTTAAATTCTCACTGAATTTTAATAATTTATAAAATAAATATTATAACTCCTTTTTAACTTTTGTCTTTTACACTGTTTCACTTGATCTTTGGCCTTCTTCTTGGATATCAAATAACCATTGTATCCCCTTTGTTTCCTGCTAAAATATTTGGTATTAATGATGACTTCATCTGGTGACATCAATGACAACTTTGACTTAGGGACTCAAAATGTCCAACAATCTCCCCCTTTGTCATTGATGGCAACCCATACTCTTCTTACCAAAATTTGACATTTCTTTTTATTCTGCTCCCCCTGGGACATTGCTCCCCCTGGCTCAATGCTCTCTCAAGTATCAAATCTCTCACCATGACACAAATATCTCCCCCTTTGACACCAATGGAAAAGGGTCACCTTTGGGGCTCGAGGCTAAGAATGAGCCTCTTCGCTTAGCCCCTCCCTCACCTCCTCATGAGGTGGTTAATTCTGGGGTGGGAGTATTTCTACTCCTCGAAAGCATTGTTCTTTACCTTTATTCTTTTCCTTCATTTATGAGTTTCCTAAATCCTCTAACTATTTTTATCCAAGTCATCATCCCTGTTCCTGTCATCATTCCTGTTCCTATTCTTGTTCTTGTTTACATCTAGGTTCCTATTCCTGTTTATGTTCCTATTCTCATCTATG